>VDFB02374782.1:0-14750 GCA_007258455.2 Sequoia sempervirens | reverse complement strand
AGATGAAGAAATCAGCTTTCAAAATCTTCAAAAAGCAAGAAACTACCTCTAGATGGCGAATGGAGATGCTGGCAGCAAAAACCCTTCCAAAAGATGCCTCCAACAGCTTGTAACCAGCAGATTCGAGCTCCAAAACGCAGCAACAAGAAATAACCAGCACTTTAGGGTGGTCTTTCACACCTTCAAGATGCCAAAACCTAACTACAAGCCCCAAACCAGGCTTACCCACTGCAGAAATCCGGAAACCCTAGTTTCCTTCTCTCCCAAACTCCACACTTCCAAACTTCAATCAGCAAAATATAATCAAGCATGAATGGGTCGAACTTTCCTTCTTGCTTTTATAATTTCTCATTGAGAACACTATTCATTAAAATGGCACTATTCACTTAAGTTATTTCTTTTTTCACTTTAGCCATGAATAGTAACTGAAAAATAGAAAGTGACCCCTTTAACAAATAGTCACATGGTCCCCAAGCCTGAGTAAGTGAAATAAGTGGTGATGAACAATATTTTAAGCTCCAATTACACGCCAAACGCGCAAATTCACCACGACACTGACTCCGGATACCAATACTGCCTTTTACCGACCAAGTGCCCGTTCAAGTGACCCTCTATCCAGAACCACTAGCCTACGAGGATCGACATAATAGGCTAATCCAATGACTCTGATGCTTGCGAAATAATGGGGACATTACAGTCCGCCCTCCTTGAAATTGCTTGTCCCCAAGCAATCATTACTGCGAAGAAACCTCACTCCTCGGAAGGCCTGAAAGAAGAACTGTGGAATGTCCCATGCATCGTCAACTGCCTCCTAACACGCCAGCATAAACACACCTACGCAAAAAGTCCCTGGGTCCCAAACCCGGAATGGAAGTTTGCCATGTCTGATAACCTCTGACTTCTGCTGTGCAACTCTGATCACAACTTCACCACGCTGAAAATGGTGAAGCAACCTGTCGAAACCCAACCAGACTGCGGTGCCAGAACTGTCACCACTCGGATTCCAAAACAACCTGAAGTCACCTCCATCTGTCATGAAGAGATTAAAATATCCAGAAACATCCGTAACACAATATTCCTCTACAATCTCTCCAAAACACCGCTGGAAGTGATAGTTAATCAAACCATCATGTCCGTTGACACCGTAATCACCTTGTAACCATGTATCCTTGTGAAATCCCTGTGACATTAAAGTAACAAACCCTGTCGGATACCTATCAGCATGACGGATAATGGACTGTTGTCCCTGCCAGTAATCCCCTGCAGGCAATTGAATCGTGTACTGGCAGCCTTTAGTCCCATCTTCTGAAGATGGAAACTCTGGACACAGTAAAGAGCTACTCCCCTTGACTGTACCAAGAGAATCACCCCACGCCCAAGAACGATGCATCGAATACAAATCATGTACAGGTAGATCAAAAGCAAAATTATAAGCACTCCTCACCGTGTACACACAATTAAACTCCTCCGTGAGCCCTGTTTGGAATCCCGATGCACTAGGACGTTCCAAAATTCTGCGACTGTTCCCCAACCTGGAACTAGTATCAGGAGTATGATCGGCTTCTAACTCGAAGAGTGGATTTTCACAGATCAAACCCCCACCAAACTCAAATAAGGGCTTATTCCCAAACTGCACAATCATTCCATGCTGGTCTGAACCGTCCAACTCTGAGTCCCTGGAATTGTGCTCCTGAATGGGCTCATCAAGCTGCCAGCCAAAATCAACTATGTGGGATGGAAAGACTGATTTGCTTCTAGGAGAGGGAAACAAATCGGCATAAGAACCAATCTCCCAACTAGATGCTGCTCTACGTAACTCTTGTGAAGTGGATGTAGTACTATCGTGAGTTGACATATAACTCCCTGGTGAGTCAACCGCCAAGTCACAAGAGCTATCGTTAACATGTTCCACATCACCTGTCATGGGACTAAACTCAAGGGAACCAGGCGCAACACATGGTTCTCCGCAACTCTCAACCAAGGCTCTCATCCCATCTGTATCCACTACACCTGAAATTGTGACGGATGTAGTATCCACATCCTTGACCTCCTCACAACCACCATCCGTGGACATATGTTCTTCACCAACTGCTGCCATGGAAACCTGAACTGTATCGGAAGCTGGTGAAGACTGTGCCAATCCCGATACCACGGT
Organism: Sequoia sempervirens; assembly: GCA_007258455.2. Lineage (NCBI taxonomy): Eukaryota > Viridiplantae > Streptophyta > Pinopsida > Cupressales > Cupressaceae > Sequoia > Sequoia sempervirens. The sequence continues at coordinate 12,595 of VDFB02374782.1, read as the reverse complement.
GAGCTCCTCGACCCGTGACTGTGACTCTTGAAGGGCCAACTGAGTGCTCTTCAAGGAATCCATAGTCATCTCAAGCTCATAAGTGAGCTCATCAAACTCCTCTTCCTTCCCCTTCCATGCTTTGTGATAGATGCAACCCCACTCGAGAAGGAAATCTCTGTCCGCAAGGAGCTGTAGGTAATGTTGTTTCATAATTCCAACTGCCTCTCGAAGTGCGTGCAACTCTGCAAAGGAGAGACTACTATCATTGTGCCCATCTAACATAGGTGTGTTCCCATCCAACGTAGCCAACATCTGACAAGCAGCATCAAAATGCTCTATGGCTGTGGCAATCATACTATCATTAGCCTTAAGGTGTCCTATCACACCATGAGGACCCTGGAACTCATCACTCCCATACATATTCTCTAATTTAGAAGCTGCACTATGATATGAAGTTGAATCATCGTCGGTCCCTAACTGATAAGCAGCCTCGTGTGTGCTATCAACTTCACACACAATTTCGACAGGGGTACTGCTGCTATGTACCTTGTGGGATGGCTCAACAGATATTGTTGAAGTTGTCGTTTTGTCGGTGTCCTCGCACACTTCTTCTTCCAAGGTATCTGCACATCCACCTAACTCACGATCTCGGGATTCATTGCCCATGATTAGCTTTTCTGATTGATCTCCTACGGTCTGATATGAAAAATCAGACTCACTGTGGCCTGACCCGTCATCATGAATTGCATAATTAGTGCTCAAATCTCGAGAACCAACGCATGATAACTCTGTAGAAACATCATTTCCCGGTGTAATCACTTTCCTCTCATGCTGATGCCAAATTTCATCACTGCTGTCACGAAGATCAAGACTGTTATCAATGCTGGTAACAACTTCTTGAATGATGTGAATATCATTCAAGATTCTCTCAACACCGATCCTAACTCCACCATACCGGAAGTGGTGAAGTAATGCATCGGAACCCATCCAAACTGCAGTGCTAACTCTGTCTCCACCTGGATCCCAGTATAAACCGAACTCATGTCCATCCATCCTGAGGAGGTAAGGATATCTGGAAGCATTTGCTACGCGACATCTCTCCATAACCTCCGCTAAACTCTCGTGGATGTGATATCCACCTGTGCCATCAAGCCTGCTGGCATTATAATCCATCTGTAACCCTATGTCCATCGGTAGTCTCTGAGACGACGAAGCAACAAACCTTGTTGGATACACATTAGCCTGATGGAAGAATAAATACTGATCCTGCAAGCACTCACCCGCCAACAACTGAGTCAGGTATCTGCAACCACTGGTTCCATCTACTGAAGATGGTAACTCTCCATCCAAGAAGGGATGGTATACGTCTTGCACCAATCCACACTGACACGTCAACAAATCCTCTGTATGTGGACTAGAAGAGAAGTGTTGAACACTCCTCACAATGCTCGCCTCAGTAAATTCCACTGTGGACCCTGTCTGAAGTCCCGATCCACAATCAGTGCTCATCTCAAGACTCGGTTCAAGAGGGTGAACATCATCTATCTCGAAGAGTGGGTTATCATATGTCCAAGAAGCATCTATCTCGAACAATGGATTGTCGATCATCTCACACTCCATCTCCTGATCCGCCTCCTGCTCTTCATCCCAATCTGCACTATAGTACGAGGCTGAGTCCACCTCATTCACATCATGATCAGCAGCATCATGTATGCTATCATCAACGCACACATCATCATCTAAAGCACTGCTGCTATATGTCTCATAGGATGTCTCACAAGACAATGTAGAGTCCACTCGTGTCAATGGTTGATCAATTTTATCATCCTTCTCCGCCAAAGGATCCTGTAAATCTGGCCTGCGTGAATCATGAATTGACAATTCTTGCTCATACTCTGAATTGGTATCTTCAAAATGATCAAAAATTTCGTCAGCAATTGCTGATACACTAGATGTAGGGAGCTCAAAACCCTCATTGGTTTCATATGGACCCTTTTCTTCATGTGCATCTCTCTCAACATGATCATCCTGTAACCTTACAACATCTTGTTCAGGACCCTCACCCTCGTGTTCTGACTCTTCTTCTTTTTCAAGAGGACTCAAGTGCTTTTCCTCTACAACTGCCTTAGAAATTTCAACTTCATCATCAGCTAGTGGTTCTTCTAAGGTCTGATTTTTGCTCTCCAAAGGATCAGCTGTATGCTGGTCATTAACTGCTAAGAATTCATTGTACACGCTCCTAGATACTGTAGTCACCTCTTGTTTCTTCCCCTCTTCGTTCCGTGATGTAGACCTTTTAAACATGGCAGCCACATGCCGTGCTACTCTATCTAATTTTGCAGGGTCTGGAATCAATTCATTTATCCTTTTCTGACTTTCATCCAACCTTTTCAAACTTTGTTTCAGCTTCTCCATATTCTTGTCCCACTGCCTCTGGGAAATAGCCATGTTTTTTAACTGAAACCTTTGAACTGCAGTTGAAACCTACCCAACAGGATGGCAGGAAACCGCTCTGATACCACTGTGATGTACCGTGCTTACTGCTGATTTGATTTCACTTCGTTTAAAGGACTGATTTTTGGTTTGTAATCTGTTGTTTCTTGTTTTTGTGTTTTTGTGGTTGATGCCAATGATACTCATGAATGTAACCAGCATATACATGCAATATGAACTCACAAATAAACTAAACGCCAATGATATTCAAGCAATGAACTCAATTTCATAATTAAGAGACCTTCTTCATTACAAGAGAATACATTAATGGGCTGCTTGCATACAATTCAAGAGATACTTGAGCAAGATTCAAAAAAACCTCTAAGATGCATTCTACATGATATAACAGCTTACATGGCATATATAATTAGCATCAAATTCGAGAGGCAATACATCTTAAGTCTTAATTCCACTTACAGCCAAACTTCACTGTGAATAGTGACTGCTACAGTACCCGCGCCCAAGCAAATGCTCATACAAAATCAAATACAAACTTTCCCTACCGATTTCTTGATGGAAAAGCTTCTAAATAAGATGGCGCCCCTTTTAGGAAAGAAAGCAGCAACAATATGAAGGCGTTTTATTTCCTCCAAGCTGATCAAACCCTCAAGGAAGTGCGGCTGGCTGTAGATGAAGAAATCAGCTTTCAAAATCTTCAAAAAAGCAAGAAACTACCTCTAGATGGCGAATGGAGATGCTGGCAGCAAAAACCCTTCCAAAAGATGCCTCCAACAGCTTGTAACCAGCAGATACGAGCTCCAAAACGCAGCAACAAGAATAAACCAGCACTTTAGGGTGGTCTTTCACACCTTCAAGATGCCAAAACCTAACTACAAGCCCCAAACCAGGCTTACCCACTGCTGAAATTGAGAAACCCTAGTTTCTCTCTTCCACAAACTCCACACTTCCAAACTTCAATCAGCAAAACATATCCAAGCATGAGAAGTTCGAACTTTCTCTTCTCCTTTTATAATTTTCACTTGAAATCACTATTCATTAAAAAAAACACTATTCACTTAAGTTATTTCTTTTTTCACTTTATCAGTGAATAGTAACAGCAAAATATAAAGTGACCCCTTTAACAAATAGACACATGGTCCCCAAGCCTGAGTAAGTGAAATAAGTGGTGATGAACAATATTTTAAGCTCCAATTACACGCCAAACGCGCAAATTCACCACGACACTGACTCCGGATACCAATACTGCCTTTTACCGACCAAGTGCCCGTTCAAGTGACCCTCTATCCAGAACCACTAGCCTACGAGGATCGACATAATAGGCTAATCCAATGACTCTGATGCTTGCGAAATAATGGGGACATTACAGAAGCTCTCTGAAAACCCAGAAGGAATCCAGAATCCAAACAGCTAAACTCTAACATGCAAACCCCAGAATCTTCAGAAGAAACCATCAAGTAGTCGGAAACCCTAATTCTACCTCTTACTAGCCTGCAGCACATCGAGGATAGGCAATCAATCACTGGAAGACGCAGTGCTAAAAATGGGGACATTACAGTCCGCCCTTCCCGAAATTGCTTGTCCTCAAGCAATTGCACATCACTCCAACTGAACCCAGGGTCCCATGTCCAACTCTGAAAGGACCCATCAGGCTGATGCTGCTCCACTCTGATCATAACAATGAAGCCATTATACCCGAACTGCACTAACGTTCTTTGCAACCCCAAAAAGTTAATATGCTTGAAGCTCAAATTGAGAGACAAGGAAGGACTGAAATCAAAATTCAGCACCTCAAGCCCCAAAAACTATGATGAGTTAACAACTTTCAAAGCATCGAATAGGATCTCAGCAGTATGAGTCTCGAAATGCCAACCCAGATTGAACAATGGTCTGCTGCTCCAATCATTTGTACAAGAATATGTACCAAGAAAACCATTAGAATGAGTATGGTTTCTATCCAAAAGCTGATTGTGCTCAGTCCACACCACCGTTTCTCTCATTTGAAGCCATAAATCATCTCTGGAAAGAGATGGGAAGGTCTGAAATTGAATGGACCAGCAACCAAACAAGACTGAAATGATCAACTTGAGATCTGATTTTATGAAAATCAGCATCCAAGGAGATAGATAGCTGCTGCAAAACTGAAAATCAGCACCCAAAATATTATGTCTGCTCATTTCTACAGCTAAAAACAATCGCACAGAAGATCCCATCTCAGCCAAGAACCAATCCTTGCTCAACTTTTCTCTCCAAAACTCCCATTGAACATTAGGAGTAAACTTCAAATGGCTGATAAAGAAGGTAACAACATCCAAAGGACCGTGAATTTGAGGCTCATCACTCCAACATACCTTCTTGACACATAACAAAAGCAAGCTAATACCAGGGTCCCAAATCATAAGTAAAGAAGAGCCATTCCACAAATGAAGAATTACTCTTACTAGAACGCTTTGGGCAATACGTTCTATTTGAATCAACGCACCCTGAAACTCCAAGAAGTACTCAACAAATCTGAATTCGTTGAGAAAGTCAAATTCGAAATCATGAGAGAAGAATTGCTGGAAAGACTCAATGGACCCTTCATCAAACTCCATTATGAAATTAGTTACTCTTAGAGAAGATGGTGCAAGCATGAAGTCTGATAGGAATTTGACAAGCATCCACATCAGAAAATGAATAAACTCTTCATCGGAGTGCCAATCATCTCTTTGTTGCCAATCAAGATTAGTGACCTCATTCCTCCATGATTCTTGATTTTCCATCGCCTGAAGAATGGGTAGACGAGGAGCAGCAGTGAAGTCTTCATTATGCAACTCATGCATCCTCGTTCCATTGCTAGAAGAATTGCTAGAACTTCCCTCTTCAACCATGGTGTCAAAAAAGATTTCCTCAAGGCTTGAAATCCCATCATCTACCACAAAGGAAGGCTTCTCATAAGCTTCCTCTTCACCCGGTTCAAAAAGAGGATTGTCATACACTAGGAAGTCGTTCCTTCCATCTTGCTGCTCCAAATCAGCACTAGCAATTTCTGATTTTCTTGTGAAACCTTCAAGATCAAACTCTTCTTCAAGACTATCGAGCTCTTTAATCACTTGCTCGATTTCTTTAGCTCTTTGTGCATTCTCTTTCCCTTGGAAAAGTTTGAAATCAGCTAGCTGTTCCTTCTCCATTAATGCCATTTGGGTATCTTCCAACATAGCCTTGGTTGATTCAAGCTCGGAAGTAAGGTGACCAACCTCTCTCTTACTTCCTTGGAAAGCACTGAAGGTCTTCTTTGCAAATTCAAAGGCATGATCTCTATCTTCAATCAAGTGCAGGTACTCGGACTTCATGGTCTCCAAGGAATCTTTGATTAGTTGCAATTTGGGAAGAGCAACTTCATCCTTGACTCCTCTTCGCCTTTCTTCAAACTGGGCCTCCCAAATAAGTTTTTCAACCAAACTATGGGTGCAATCAAATCTAGACAGAGCTCGCACTTCATCTTCAACGGACACCTCAGGTTGGCCTTCACACTCATAAGAATGCGAAGATGGTGAATTGCTGGTTGGTTGCTCTTCAAAATCAGAACTTCGTTTTGAGACATCGCTGTCCTTAGAGCTGCTCCAACCTTCTTGTCTTTCATCCTCAACTAACAGAGAATGCTCAGTGTCATGGAGAGGAACATACTCCACAATTTCTTCAACCCCAAGTTTGCAATCAGCTTCGTGAATTGGTAAATCAGCCTTGTGTTCTAAAACCACTTTAAACCTTTCTTCTTTAAGAGCCATAAGGTCTTCTAGTTCTTCATCCACCTCTCCGTCTTCTTGATCAAAGGCTATGGCAGCCCCTAACTCGAACGAAGAATCATTGAATGTCGTTCTGGAAGTTTCAGAAGTAACAACATCCTGCCTGGTGGTTGCAACCAACTCGAAGGGGTCACCATGGAGCTTTTCAGAGCAAGCTTCTTCATCAAAAACAACTTTTCCTTCTGTGGCTTCCTCATAGCTTGCAATGCAAACAAAATTTTGGTCTTCATCAGGATCAAAGGGAAACTTATCCCACACAGGTTCTTCACTGTATCTTGAAGCCAACACACCCGGATCCCACATGCTAACGGGTTGATTGAGATGGTCAACAGGAAAATGCTTATCATGCTCCCTTTGAAGTGATGACCCTTTGAATAAGTCAACTCCCAAATCACTTAAGCTGATATCATCAAAAATATTTCTCTCCAATGGCTCAGTTTGCTGCTCAAACCCAATGTCACCATCATAATGAATTGAAGAATCTTCAATGCTTGCTGTTTTGAAAACCTCACTATCGTTATCTTCATCATGAGGAAGTATGTCATTGATTTCTTCATGTGGAACTTCTTGAGAAGTTGGGGCAGCAACATGAAGAGAATCCTCCATCATCATGACCACTAATCTTTCCTGCATCTTGCTCTAACTTCTCCAAAAGTGGCTTCAATTTCTCTTCACATTGATTAAATAATTCCTTGATCAGCATAGCAGCAATAGGAGAGTCCTTTTCTTCACATTCATATGTGTCCAAGAGGAGAGATTGGATATTTGGTGGAATTTCGTCTAACTCTTTAATGGTGAGAACAAGAATTTTCTTCACAGCTGCAATAACATCCTCTTCTTGTTTGTTCCAAGTGGATATGAAGAGGTAATGGAACAAGTGATAAATCTGATCATGCATTCCCAAGTCTAATAGCAAGTTACTTATCCTGAGATCTGAAAATGTCTTCAAGATAGCAACCTTTCTGGAAAATAGACTGCTTCCAGTTTCATCAAGATCTTGGAAACTTTCTACAATTCTATGAAGAATCTTCTTCATAGTTTCATCATCATAAGGCATCAATGGTACTAGAATCCTCATAATCACTAAGGCATGAAGTAACCAACAAACTGATTTCCTCATTTGGATGCCCTATCCAGTAAGGATGAATCAAATGCGTCCTTGCAGGGGATAATGCCTTCACCAACATTTCAGCAGGTGATTGTTGTACTTTGCTCAAACAGTTTTCCAATTCTGACAGTATGCTCACTTCTTCGCCTCTTGTCTGACATTCTTTATTGAGTCTTGTTCCTACATTGAACAATGACCTTGCCAAACTTATGTCTTCTTCAACAGCCAGACTCAACTCTAACTTATCATGGTATCTGAACAAACGACGATACATCTTTGAAACTTCTGAAAACTGGACTGAACTCTGTTTTGACCTCTGGTGTAGAAACTAATTTCTCTGTCATTCAACTGTCAACTGAACCTTGATGGGCACAGGATGGCAGGATGCGTGGCTCTGATACCACTGTAATGAACCGGACCAATTTTTTCCAATTTTTTCAACGAACACACCAACACAAGGAGCACCCGTTAAGGTTAGCTCAACCAAAACCAGCAATTGGAAAGTAACTCTTTGCCAAGAATGCGCACTCAATCTCGAGATGAGAATGATGCTGTCATATGGCAAGAGGGTCGTCAGTAGCAACTTGAAGTATCACAATGCTGAATGGAAATCTCAACACCAAAAATGTGCTCTCCGACCCAAGTTGGGTAAGATGCTACCATATGGCAGAGTACCTATTGTAAATGATGCAATACATGAAATAAACTCAACGCCAAGCATGTGCACTCCAAACCCGAGGTGGGCAAGGCGCTATCATATGGCGGAGATTCTATTAAATAAGATGCAATGCAAGGAAATAAACTCAACGCCAAGCATGTGCAATCCACACCCGAGGTGGGAGTGGCGCTATCATATGGCGGAGAAACAAAATGCAATACAAGTAGACTGAGCAAGGGTCAGTCTCTTCCATAGCCGTGGGAATACAATGTAACTTAGCAAGAAATAGAAAGAGCTGAACAGTACTACTGTAACAGCCTTACAATAATAAGAGTTGCCTGCCAAGAACATTGAATTAGAGATATATCAATGTTGTGATGAAGTTTAATGTTTCTCCAATGCTCAATATGACTCCAGGACTCAAACCCAACTCCTAAAGCAAACTCTAACAATCTGATATGACTGAACATAGACTGAAAATGCATAACCAGCAACTCTGTAACTCACTAAATTGCTCACACAACTCACAATACCTCACCAAATGACTTCAAACTTGATGCAGAATGACCCTAAGATGATGGTGACCAAGATAGAGTTGTGAAACTACAACAAACTAATGTTATTTATTTTTGCACGAATCCCAAGACAACTCAGCAATGAAAAAACCCTCAAAAAGGGCGATTTGACAAGATAAAATCCAAGACTTGCTAATAAAATCTGAAACTCACCAAAGAGGGGTGCCCTAGGGTGAGAATGACATAGGTAAAGTACCCAGAACCAAACAAAACTCGTGCAATGACTTATAAGCTAAAACTACTTTCAGCCATGCCAAAATCAGCAACTGTAAAACTAACCAATCTTTGAAATCTTCAACCTTGATGCTCTGTCTGCAAATTTGGATGAGAAACAGTCTCCGAAGTCTTAGCTAGGTGCTTTCTTTCAAGCATGAAACCAAGAGAAATGGCTAGGAGGTATGCATTCCTCGAAGCAACTCTGAAAGCATTTTAGCAGCATAGCAGTATGATAGAAAATAAGATATCCAAAATGAAGACCCAACCTCTCCTTATATAGCTTTTGATAAGAACTTCTAGAAGCCTCCAGAAAGTGCGCCCAAATTAATTGAATTTCAAATCCACTTTTCCACTTGCATTTGTATTTTATTTAATCTTCAATTATCTCCTTCCTTGGGCGTCCAAACATGAGGAGATTAATTCATTTTTAATAAAATAAAACTCTTCCTCCAAATAGGCGTCCACTTCCTCAAGCAATATTTGGCCTTAGAAATATTTAAAATAACCTTTTGATGAGACATCCACCCTTCAAGACCCCCTTTTTCAAACAACTTAAAGTCATACGGCTAGGCCAAGGGGTTAATGTGAAAATATAACATTATTTAAATCAAAATAACTTATCTCTCCAAAAATGCATCAAAAGGCCAAAAATCAACAATACCGACTGAATTGCCTGAAGAGGAAAGCCTGCTGAACTGATGCCAACTGGACTGCTGCTAAAAATAGAATTTACTAAAAATAGTAAATTCAAAAGGTTGCTTGGATCAAAGTGCATGGGATACCATTGCAAAGCTTTCTGGAAACCCAGAAAGAATCCGCAATCCAAAATCCCAAACTCCAAGATGTAGCAGTCATAACTTACTAAAAATAGTAAGTCCAAAAAGGTTGTCCGACGCAGTTGCATGTCATACCACTGCGAAGCTCTCTGAAAACCCAGAAGGAATCCAGAATCCAAACAGTTAAACTCCAACATGCAAACCCCAGAATCTTCAGAAGAAACCATCAAGTAGTCGGAAACCCTAATTCTACCTCTAACTAGTCTGCAGGACATCAAGGATAGGCAATCAATCACTGGAAGACGCAGTGCTAAAAATGGGGACATGACAAAATGGGCTTCAATACATGGTTTTTACCCTCAAACCTTCACACCCTAGATTTACAAACTGTTTACAGAAAAAACACTCAAACTTCCTTAAAATTCAATGAAACTGACTCAAACCAACATTGAATGATAGAGGACTCAATACTCCATCCAACCAAAGGTGTTTTAGGTCATTAGTAGATTGTACGTGACCATATAGTTAACTGTAGCAGCATAAAACATAGAAATTTGACAAAAAAACAGAGCTTTGTTTTTTTTCTTAATCATTCAAATCTCTTCCAAAGAGTTTCCTTGAAGTTTACAAAGCCTATTTGAATGTTTTCTAACACCAACCAACGGTTGCAACTAGCTTTTGAATGCTCTAACCATTCAACTTCCATTTCCTTGCATTTTTGCAACTTTTCATTTTGACAACATTTTGCAAGACTTAACACAAAACTTGACACCCATACCTAGAACCGACTCAAAGTGACTTAAAACATTTGAAATGGTCTATTATGACCTGATTACATCACATTAAGACTCTAAACATCCAAAACTATCATATAACCATATTTACAATAACTGACATGGTGCCCCTACACCATACACCCGGACTGAAAAGAACTCAAGTCCCTTGAGGACTGTATTGCAGTAAATAATGCTTCATCTCATCACCTCTTTGATCTCCTAATGTCCTTCCATCTGGTAGCCCTTTCCACTGAATCAGGTATTGAAGATTTGAATCAGTCTTTGCACTCTTCAACCTTTTAGCACCTAGACATTGCTCCATCTTCACAAGCTGACTTGATGGATGTTTTCTGACCTTTCCCTCATCTGAAACTGATGATAAACCTGCTTGAACACCTGCAAACACATCTCTACCATCTTTGTCTTGAACTGTCCTCTTCTTTACCTTTGATGTATACTTGAACTCACCCATTTGTCCTTTCCATTCACCTTTAATCACTTCACCTTTTCCCTTCATCTCTTCTCTCAGATTCTCTACCCCTCGGACCTCTGTATTATCAGGTTTACAAACCACTGTATTGACAGAATTTAACTGCCCACTAGCCTCTTTTCCAATCAATGGACAAAGCACTCTTCTTATCATGACCCCAACATGTTTCTCTAACCAATCTTGCATTCCCACAATCAATTCATCCTTGACCTTCTCTTTGTCTGTTTTTGACACCAACTCATCATCTTTTCTTCCCAATATTAAATCATATTCTGTAATGTCCCCATTTTTCGTGAGCATTAGAGTTTGAAGGATTAGCCTATCAGTTGACCCTCGTAGGCTAGTGTGGTGGATTAGAGGGTTCAGTTTGGGCGTTATGGAGCTCTCTAGGTGGCAGTTATCAGTGTTTATCTCTTTAGATCCTTCTTATGTTCCGAGGCAGTGATTTTCAAAGGTCTCTGGTTCAGTTTCGAGGGACTTACTATTTATAGTAAGTCAACAGATATCAGAGAGGGACCCTTACTATTTTTAGTAAGGCAGTTGGATGCACAGGGGATACAATGGTTAACTCCCAGGTTCAGAAGGAACTGAGAAATAATGATTGTTTGTGGAGTTATGCTATTTAATTATTAATAAAGTGATTACTTTATTAATAATTAATTATAAGGTGCAATTATAAAGTCTCAAAAGTCACTTTATTAAAGTGAAAGGGGAAATATTAAATATCATTTTAAATGATATAAAAGAGACTTCTAGAAGGGTTCGACCTAATGGAGAATTATATAAAGGCCATTGAAAGGTAAAGGAAGCATCATTGGATCATTTCATATATTGGATTTGTGTTTTTGAAGATCTTGGCTCTTGAGGCTGGAAACCTAGGGTTTTCAGAATTCTTGATCATTGGGAACGAAAACTCTCAGTGATTGGCATAATTGAGGTTGTGAAAGATCTTCCGAAGGGTTGCCCGTGGATTGGCTTCATTCAGAAGTCAACATAGCGCTTCATCAGATTTGCAGTAGAGATTCAGAACAAGGGTTTCAGCATCTTTTCCAGTTTCGAAGATTATTTCCGGGTATTTTTGCAAAGCATGCATCTTTCTTGCCTGGTAAAAATTGAGAAAATATAAAAAATATAAAACCCTAGTCAGTTTTCAGATGTTAGAGACGGTCAGGTCTCTTACAGTGGTATCAGAGCCTGAATCCTGCCATCCTGTGTTGAGAAGTTAAAATTTCAGAGAGAAAAAATTAAAAAAAATTCAGAATATTAAGGGTTTACAGATACAAAGGAAAATTTTGAGAATTGGGGTTCGAAGACAAATTCGGAAGTCAATATTGGGGTTTGACAAATTTCAAAGTTTTTCTGTTGGAATCTAAAGAGCAACAATCCATATCGTGATTTATTCTCCAAGCCGATAATAGAAAAAGACAAAGGAAGATGATTATTTTATTCATGGAAGTTGTAAATTATCTGGCGCTTTAGAGAACGATTTACATATATCAGGCTTCATCAGAAAAAATAAAGCAGCGATTTTAATTTGTGGGAGCTGCTTTGACGAATTAACTTGGAAGGAGCTGGTCAAAGACAAATCCCTGTTGCGGGAGCAGCTTAGAAGACGTATTTGCGTTTGAAGGAGCCGCGTCATTTAAAAAGCAAATACCTTAGAAAGAAAAGCAGATGTTGGCAGCAAATATTCATTTGAAGGAGTTTCGATTCTTTTTTTAAGGGAACCGGGAAGAATAAAAGTTGACGCAGTCATAATCGAGTCCCAGCAGAGATCG
>VDFB02374781.1:0-63575 GCA_007258455.2 Sequoia sempervirens | reverse complement strand
ACTTAGGTTGATCAGGTTAGACAACATCTTGTCTAACCAAAAGTGCAACATTTAAACCTTCTAGAGGTTACCAAGTTATTTGGTATACCTCATTCACACACCTTTTGAGCTTGGAAGACCTTATATCTCACCTCAAAGGTCACTCAACACTTGGCACACAAGGTTGATGACTTGGTCATAGAGGTTGTTGGTTTGCGCACTCCAAGTGTTCCTAAGGTTGACACCTATAGGACACTTTTCTACTTCCTTGTGCCACTTCATGGGGCACTTGTCAATTCACCTCATAGGTGTATTGCATTATCCTTGCCTGTATAAGCAAGGCTTTGTACTCAATGTAACTTGTGTCAACTAAATACAATATTGCATATTGTTCATTGTCCTTGTCTCTTTATCTCCTAGATCTCCTAAATTCTAATAGTATATGTACTTGCAATTATTATAATAGTAAAAATAACATTTTAATATACATCATTCAATAAAGAACAATTAAAAAATAAAGAATCATCAATAGAATTATACTAAAAAAAACTTTTAAGATACATATTTCATACCTGAAAATCATTAGAAAATAAATATCCTTCAATTCTTTATAATAAATGAAAAATTAAATTAATTCATAATCCTAATACATACATGCATACATAAATGCATACATCATATATACATATTTTAACTAAATAGATACATTTTAAGAAATCTTAAATAACTATCAATTTTTTTGCATCACTAAAAGTCATGTTAATTATTATCCCCACTCTTCTTTAATTCTAATAGATATGTACATGGTCCAACCTAGCTTTGTTTCCTTTCCATCTATTAGGAGTCAAAATCTAATAATTTCAACAATATGTCAATGGCCGCACTCCATTCTATATGAATATATCATTTTTCAATTTAAGTGTTTTTTAATAGTTATTTATACAAGAATAAATCAATTTAATCACTTGGAACAATAAAAGTCATTTTATTTTGTCATCATTGTCACTCTTTAATTTGAATAGAAACATACTTGATCCAATTTAACCTTGTTTCTTTTCAATGTACTATAGACCCAAATATAATCATTGAAAATAAACACGATACTATCCATTCAATTCAAATATACCATCTAAATTTAATTTTTATTAATAATTATTTAAACAACAATAAAAACTTAACCAAAAAATACGTTTTGATAAATCTCTAAAACCAACCCAATCTTTCACAAGATTTAAAGTGATGGCAATTATTATCATCACTTTAATTCAAATAATTCTAGACTTAATCGAACCTGTGTTTCCTTTTGGCCTGTTAGGAGCCCAATGTTGGAGCCCAAATAGTCATTTGAAGAACAAGCCGAGGGCCCTCCATTTCATGCGAATGTCACAATCAAAATTTAGTTTTTCTTAATAGTCGTTTAGGCACCAATATAAAAAAAGCAGAGATTCTTTTTAGGGCTCCCCTTCAAAATACAAAATAGTTTGCCTACTTTCTAAGATTATTATGTTGACTGGTACCAAAAAGATTATAGCTGCCTAAAATGTCTTCAACCTTTTACTGATATTACTTTTCACTGTTTTTCCGAATCCATGCTTAAAACTCAAAAGGTGGAAAAAGAATAAGGCATGGGATTCAGCAAGAGCTACATGCTTCCATTAATCCTTTTCTTGAACCTTGTTTCCTGTGTCTCCTCTCTGTCAGCCTTCTCAAATGAACTTTTCCAAACTTCTCCGCTATTTGTAGATTCAAAAGCATGGATCTCAGCCTTCAAACTTTCTACTCGTTTCTTCAGATGACGAATATATTTAACGGCGTCCCTCAGAGTAGAAGCCTTGTCCATCTGCTTACATGCATATATTCCAAACACTCAAAGCTTAAAGAAACTTATAATGATGGCCATAGAAAAGAAAGCAAATTATGTTAAACTTTTATCATCATTGTTTTACTAACAAGTAATGAATGTATGAATATGGCATATATTTGTACCTTGCTGATATTTGGAACAACAGAGCGAAGCATACACAAGCTAGTATTTAGCTTTCTCCTCTTGTTTCTCTCTGTCAAAGCATTCTTTCGTGTATTCCCACTGTCGAGAAACTTTATATTGTCAAAGCCACTAAGCTCTTGAATCCAGCCTTGAACAGATAATTCTTCCATAACATTAGCATCAAGAGGAGACTCAGTCAGATTACTCTGCATCCTCTTCAAGGCATCATCTTCACTCCCATATGGAATCTCTGGTATTTCAATGGATTTCAGGCTCCTTTGGTCACTGTTAGAGACCCCAAAGCCTGCAAATTGCATGCCACTTTCTGGTCGTTCACAGAAACATGGATTGCCTGAGGAAGAAGCGCTGAATTGCTGGCTTTTGTTCTTTAATATTGCTTGCAAATAAACTCGATGTAGATCTGTAAACCCATTCCAGTGTTGCAGAGAATCCATTTCTCTCAATGAAAAAATCTGTTGAAAACACCCACCTAAATTGGTGTGCATGTTCTTAAATGCCATATATGATTTCTTGGATAATTCTCTAGTCATATCAACTACAAAATTATTCAATATCCAAAGGCCCATCATACTATTAAAGTAATTAAGCAGATTTCATGGGAGTTGTATGAAATTGACAGGCAAGCGATTATTTATTCTCACTATGTGATAAAAAGAAGAATAATGGGTCACGCTGAAGAATATTTGTTTACGAGGTTTGAATTTCCCTTTCATGGGTAATGGAAACGAGTCAGGAAAAGCTACACGTGTAAAATGTTGGCTCCTCCTAGAGCCGTCGTTACGGACACCGCTTTATTTTTCTGAACAAAAATGTTCGCGTGAACTTCACCAGCCGTATTTACGGACACTACTTTATTTTTCTGAACGAAAAGGCTTGTGTAAAATGTTGGCTCTTTTATTTATTTTGTCCTGATATTCAATATTTCCAGGTTTGTTTTTTTCTATTAAAATGTCTTTTTTATATTTTTTGATTAATAAAAACCATTTTATATGGTTATTAATAGTAAAAATAAATAGTTATATTGAAAGGATGCAGTCTATTTGGTTGCATCCTTAATTGTGTCATGGACCAAATTTGATCCATGGTGACTTTGATGAACTAGAATCCTCTACTTATGGTAGTCTAGTCAAAAGAAAAAAAAAATCGCTTAATTGTGTGTTTCCCCATAATGTTTTTTATTAGATAAGCAGGGAAGGGCCCCGACCCTTACAAAATGGAAAAAACAGAGCCAGACAGCTCAACAAAATAGACTGGTATAACACAACCAAACAGAGAGAAACAACTATCAACACAAGATCAGTCACAAATAACAACCAATGAGAGACTATTCAAGGAGCAACACTTGAACCAAGCAAAGCCTCAGAAGGCGAGTTAAATGAAACTGTAACTTTCTTAGAAGAATGCCTCTTCTTTCTGTGAATCGTTGTCCAAGGAGAATCAAAAACTGAAATTGAGAAATTTTGGATAGTGGGAGAAAACTTCCGACCAGAGTAGCAGACAAGAGGAACAACTAATACTTCAGGTGAAGCATTTGAAACCAAGCCTAAAATCAAAGGATTCACAACATCACTTTCCAAAATAGGGGCATCCGAAGAAGCAATATTAACAACATTAGGAATTAGAGATCGTTTTGTTGTATCCTTAGGAAGCGCAACATCCACAGTAGCTGATTTATGTGACCCAAAAAGAACCTGTAAAGGAGAGTTTGCAGGGGCAATATAAGTATTGTTAAAATTATTTTTTCTCCCAGAAGGAGAAGGAGACCTTGAGTCTTCATCCGAAGAAGCAAAATCAGCATTAGGGTGTACTGTTTGGTGCTCACGAAGTGAGTTCTTCCACCAAGTAGAAGAGGAAATAGTGCGGGAGCCACGAGGACAATCACGGGCCAAGTGACCAACAAAAAACTATGTCTGCAATGAAATGGAAGACCCTCATAATCCACCATTTGAGTCCATGACCAATCATTAACCTGCAAAACTACCCCAACAAGTAGAGCCTTCGAAAGATCAACCTCCACTAGGATCCTAGCAAAGGAGGTATGAGTAAAATTCTTGGAAGCCTTATCCACTCTCAAGAACCTACCAATAGCATTACCAATGCCCTCACAGGTAGAGGAGCACCAGAACTATAAGGGAAGATAAGGAAATCTTACCCAAATAGGAAAAACATCTAAGGGTTCATTCAAAGGATTAAAAGAATAAACCCAAGGTCTAATAGAGAGGGGATGAGAACCCCAAACCCACAAGCCATAGTCAAGAATAGCCTGTCTATCTTCAGGAGGGTTGAAATCCACAACCAAAAAACCCTTGTAGAAGGGTAAATTCCATTGAACGTCAACTAGAGGAGACCAATGGTTGGTGATCCAAAGATGCAAATTAGGGAGGGAAAGCCACAAATGACAAAATATACAAATAAGAGCATTTTTAGAGTAAAAAGCAATATTATCATCAATTTCCTTACCAAGGGAGACAATAGGAGCATTGACTACACAAGGATGCACAGAGCCCTCCCTAATCCTCTTGGACTTCACAACATCAACAAAAGAAGGCTGGGGATGGACACCCCCCTCCAAAAGAGTTCAAAGAAGCCTGAACCACACCCACAGCCACATCCTCACCAACCAAGGGCACAACAAACTTCAAACGCTCTGCACCACATGGCATAGATGTTGTAATCTTCTATATAATGACATAGATCTCAATACCTTAATCTAATTGTTTCCATAAAAAAATATTATTATATAATAAATTATATGTGATGCAAATGTTAATGGTCTTTTTAGTTTTTTTAATATGTAGTAATTAATGATGGAGGGTGAGAGGTCTCAGTATACTTTTTTTGGATGGGTGCTCCTAAATTATGGTAATTACAATTTTTATTATATTTTAAAATTAAATCATCATCTTCCAATATGTTTTAAGGTTAAATTATGTAGAAAATATTGTTACAAGTATGTGCAGTTGGTGTTGTCATTAATGTCAACAAGCTTTGGTGTTGTCATTGATGTCAATTGTATGAGTAAGAGATTATTGCAAGCATGTGAGTACTTGATATTGAGTTGGTGTTGTCTCTGATGATGCTTTTACTAGTTTCATTATGTTGTCATTAGTAAGTTATTGATGTCAACCTCTAGTGTTTCTTTGATAAGCTTCTATCCATGGATGTATGGTTGAGTTGCTATGTTGTAGTTGGCTTGGTGGTTGATTGGAAGTGATGAAGATGTTGAGGATGTGTCTCTAGTGCTTTTTAGAAAATTGAATAAAAAGAGGAAATAGTGCACATTGCTATGGTGTTCTGTGTTGCAGAGTAGTGTTCTAAGTTGGCTCCAATTTTCTTCTAGGTTGAAGATCTACTTGTGTAGTTCGGATATGTTCATTAGAAGTGTTCAAAGGTGTTTCATTTAGATTTTGGTGTGCTGGATCATTGTGCAAAGAAAAGTGTGTTCACCAATGGGTAAATTGTGTATTGTAGAGGTGTTTGGGATAAATGTTTTTTCTCCGCATTTCTCTAAAGAGTGCTTTCAGGTCTTGCAAATATAAAAGTGTGTTGATAGTATTTATATCTTTCTTTAGTTGAATTTGTTCATGGTTTCGTTCTTTGGAAGTCAGTTCCTTGTATTGTAGTGTATGACATAATTATTTGAGTATATTGGGTGTGTACATTCTTCAAGTGAAAGTTGTTGCAAAGGAATCTATTGGATTTCAGGGTCTTTTTGGAATATTCTAGATCGTGTTCAAAAGTTATGTGGTGTTTGTGAGTCATCTTTAGATTTGAGGAAGCGTGTACTTAAGTTTTAATGGTGTTAACATAGGTTTGGCTGACCTGGGTATTTACACTAATTGTAAAGTTGCTTAGGTAATTGTAGAAGCATGGTATGGTGTGTATGAGTGGATTTAGATCATAGCTAAGGTGTGATGTGGTCCACCTCCATTCTTTTTGACCACGGGAATGTTTTAGTGCCAACCTAATTTGAATTTGTTTTATTGAGGTCCATAGCTGACCTTAGAGATTGTTTTCAAGGTTGAAGGTGGTATAAATATGTGTTGAGTTTTGAGGGAAGATGAGATAGGTGTGAGAGATGCAAATGTTTAGAATTAAAAAGTTTTAAGGTGTGAATTAGTGTAGTGTAGTGTGATATTTCATGTGTTATATTATTGAATGCAATGAACAGAAGGTGTCTATAATTATTTAAAATGACTATGAAGGTGTTGGTGATGTTTTGGTGGATTTTTCCATTGTATTGAGATGGATTTCTCATTATAACACTCTTTTTTTTCATGGAGATTGCACCTGGATGCTAAGTTTAAATGCTCAACAATCTTGTCAAACATGGAAACACCTTTGAGCCTGTGCGTATGCTTATAGAAAAGATGAATCTCTAGATTATGGGTTGGTTCCCTTTTTGATTGTCCTAGAGACTAATGAATTTTGAAGGAAAAAGGTAAGAAAGATGACTGATTTTAAAATGAAAACTAACTCTAGGAGGTGATTGCACTAAAAATGATATTAAAAGGGAAGACTGATTCATAATTACTACTTTAAAGATTTCTTCACACTACTCGATGAATGATAATTTTATCACATAAGTATTTTA
This sequence comes from Sequoia sempervirens, assembly GCA_007258455.2. Classification (NCBI taxonomy): domain Eukaryota; kingdom Viridiplantae; phylum Streptophyta; class Pinopsida; order Cupressales; family Cupressaceae; genus Sequoia; species Sequoia sempervirens. The sequence goes on along the minus strand of VDFB02374781.1, from coordinate 56,994 downwards.
AAGGGAGGCTCAATGATCTGTCTCTTAGCAGGAAAGCTATGTTTCACAACTTGAAAGGCAAGATAACTATTTGTACAACCTAAGACATGAAATTTCAATTGCATTTGTGTGTTTGCAACAATGAATGAGACAAGATTAAATGCCTTGATTGTTTAAAAAAAAATAAAAAATCATCCAAATCATTTATTAAGGCATATACACATATATGAGAAGGTAAAATATAGATATTTTAAGTAATGAAAGTAAAATGCTACCAAAATGACAAAGATGTAACCTGTAAAACCTATTGTTCTATATAAATCTGTAAAAATGAGTTCCAAAAGCTTCTCTCTGTAATGGAAAAGAGAGCAAAAAGGAAAGAATTGAGAAAAAACCTAAGTCTTTTCTCCTATATACCAAAAAGAGTCCCTAAGTGACAAGAGGTGGCACTTGCAGTTCACTACAACTAAAAATATCTCCTCCCTAATGATCCATGAGAAAAATAGAAAATTCCTAAAAAGGAGGCCCACAAATGATGTAAACTCTACCTCATGATCAATTTGACCCAAGTGGAATTCAAAACCACTCCAGTTTGACCTTATATCAAAGAACATATTTGAATCTTTAGGTGCATGAATCACTCCAGCTTCACTCCTCAATGCATGAAAACAAAACTCCAGTGTACACTTCAATTAGAAATTCTCATGAATCGAGCAAGGGTAAACAAATTAAACATATACTAGAAGTAAAGCAAACATCAAGGTAATTTATAAAATATTACCTTGAGTATTTTCTTACACTCTAGTATTTGCATAAGTCTATTCCAACAACATGAGGAGAATTTTAATACATGGAAAACCCTAAATATTAAATATGGTAAAAAAATTATAAAATAAAGTGATTATAATCACTTATCGACAAAGATTTTAGGTATTTTTCCTTGAGAAAAGAAAAGAAACCCTAATCTAACTTGCAGGAAAAACATTTTCCACATCTCATTTTTTACTTTACATTCTCTATTGATGGCACCACCATAGTTTGAACCCGATCTTCTGGAGGTTTCAACTGGAGGTCTTGTTGATGGGTGTTTCTGCACCTTCTCAACACATGCAACACACAAGAATGCTACCTCTCTTGAAAGGAATTTTTTGCAACTAAGTTTCAGAAAATCACCCCAAGGTCTCTCAGGTGTCAAGGAATAACAATGCTTGGAACTGTTCAGTTGGTAATCACAAAGGGAATTTATGGTTGACTAAGCAAGGAGGGAATTGGATTTGAAAAAGGAGTTGTGTGAATTTTGGAGACGAAGAATAACTATTGAAAGTTTAGGAAAGTAGTTTAAAACCCCTCTTTGCTCATCAAATTTGGCTTTGGGATAATGCTAGAACTTTGTCTTACTTCAATTTTCAAAGAAAATTCAAAAGGGAAAAGGGATAAGAAGTTTCCTAGACCTACAACTAATGTTGAAAAGTAATAATGGAGGATGCAACAGTGGACAACCTTCCTAAAACTAAGTTCCAATTAACCAAGATCAACCTACAGTCTCATGAAACTAGTGTAATCTTCTAAGGTCTATAGATTTTCAACCATCCATTCACCATTGAGCATGAACAATAGACGAAATTAATTGCAACAATTAAATAATGCTCTGACTAACTTTACATAGTTGTTTATTATCAATAGAAAGCAAAAAGTATGAGCAAGGAAGATATCAACACCATATATCATTCTTCACCATTAAAGTGTAGCATATACTAACAACTAAAAGCAACCTAAAACTAGAACAACAAAGCTAAAATCTAAGATTGGGAGAATGAATCATGCACACATGAGAAGAAAACACAAAAATCCATCAAACAATGCTATTCTCATTAATTTTATACAACATGCCTTTAAACAACAACTCAACTCTCCCTTTGCAAATGAGAGGAGACCCCCTATTTATAATTTTCCAAAATAAAAATGGATGGAAAAGATTCATTTTTAGTGTGTGGCTCAGATTCATTTTACATTAGGGTTTCACCTACCTCCAATTATATAACAATATAAAGTACATTCTTGTATTTTCCCTATTTTATCCTCTAGTGACCTTGGCACTGTAGCAATTTTTTCCTATAGTGGCTGCCATCCTTTCTAGCTATTTTGATAGAAATTCATCATCTATGATGGGTTTTTTAGCCACTTTCTAAGCATTTTCATATTCGATGAACTTGCTTAACATGGATATAAGCTTCTTTTCTTCAGAGAGCTCAGAGTTGATGATCTAGAAGGACATCCTCTTGATTCTCTCAATGATTTCTTGATGATTCTTTGTATAATTTGAGGTAGCCTCAATCATCTACTTCATCCAGACAAAAGCTCTTGCAAGAAAATCCATAAAGTCTGGTGATAGGGTGTCACTAGCTCCTTATTTAATTTTCTAGTGGAACAAAGGCTTGAATCTCTCAGAATCTAGCTCAAGGGTAGACACCTCAAAATCAATCATTAGCTTTAGATACTCCATGTTATCGACCTAATGCTCAGAAGCCCATTCATGATCCACCTCGAGGTCATGAAAGACCTTCTCCAGGACTTCTTTTTTATAATCTAGGTTCATTAACTAGGTTTGAAGTTTTGGAATACTTTGAATCTTCAAATGAGGATGAAAAGGGTTCTTTAGATGCTCCTTCTCCATCAAGGATAGTTGATGTACCTTCACCTTTAGTGATTCATTGTGCAAAGTCATTAGTTGAGGCTCCTATCATTCATGTTTGTCAAGACCATTCATCTTGTGTTGGTGATTCATTGAGTACGTCCAATAATTCATCACAACCAGTATCTCATTGTCTTCCTGATTGGGATTCATAGTTGTCAGACATTGGCTCCTTGTTTGAAGAATAACATATTTCAGATTTAGAGGACACATTTAAGGGGTTATCTCTCCTCTTTGATGATAGTTATTGCACAACTGTTGTCAAACCATCTTAGTCTTTGGATATTGTTCAGAATTAGTTTCCAGTGGTATGTTGTTTGTCACCTTCTATTGTGATTAGGCATGTTCCTGATTGGTTCATGGCATCATCTTCAAGGTATTGGCGACACATGAGAATATTTCAAAGAAATAATCATACATTTTCATGCATCTTTCTTTTAATTCATATCTAGAATGTTAAGCATACCTGCATTTGTATTTGGTTTTGTTTCTTCTGAAAGGGAGACAAGTTGTTTGTCAACACTAGATTATGTTTTGTCTTTAGGCACTTACAATTTTTTGAGGTGATTACACATTTTTGGAGGGCTATATAGTCTCTCTTTTTCCCTCTTATGAAGGGGAAATTGATTGTATATATATATGATGTATGTAGTCCTTGGGGACTGTGATTGAGTCCTCCATCCATGCATAATTTTTCTTTTCTTTTCTCTCTTTTGGAGAGGGGTTTTTTCCCACATGGTTTTTCTCCTTTTCTCTGGTTGTGAGAGATTTCTTTTTGTAGTCATAAATGGGTACCTAACATGGTTGTGTATCTGGGACCCATATTTGTGTGATTGAGTCCTCCATCCATGCATCATTTTTGTTTTTTTTTCTCTTTTTTGGAGAGGGGTTTTTCTCCTTTTCTCTCAGTTGTGAGAGATTGTTTTTGTAGATGTAAATGGGTACCTAACATGGCTGTGTAGCCAGGACCCATATTGCATTTTTTTAAATTTTCATCTTCATTCTCCCTAAGTTGTCACTTAAGGGGGGGTGTTAGTATAGTCTTAAGTTTTAACTTAGGCTTAATTTTGCATTTAATCTCATGGGTGGTTTTTTCCCATGTGGGTAGTTTTCCCACCCGTCACCTTTTTCACAGCTTTAAGAGCCTATACAATATGTAAATTAATCATCTCATTCATTTTATTTTCTTTGGTGAAATAGCCCATGTGCTTCTCTCGCTCATTTGTGAAGGTTTATTGGCAAATGTTTCTCCTGGGTTATTCACTCTAACAATATGTAATTAAATACTTAGGATCTAATTTATTTTCTATCATATTCTCTCATATATTTTAGAACACTCTTGGTTACCAACTCATCTAATTATTCCATGTAAACTATTATTGTTCAAATATTTTGTATAGTGATAACCACTGATACCCAATCCTTATCTATCCTTAATTGAATGTTTTCCTAATCCATATAAGTAGTCAATGTTGTAGTTATGGGTGGTATTATAATTATTGTGACTTCTTTCCCTAAATCCGTTCTAGTTTTTCCATAATCCTTAGTTTATCCCTTTATATTTTATATTTAATTAGACTTATTATATCCATGCTAGATCTTATTTGTGATATCTCCTTCTTTCTTTTTGTACATATTTCAAACCATTGTCTCTTTATCCTATTCTCTTTGTTTCCTTTCCTATTCTCCCATTATTATATGGTTTCTTTCTTTTTGATCCTATATTTTTTTCAACATTATTTCTTCTACATTCATTTCCATTTCCAACTTAATTCTTTCAATAATCTCAACTTTCCTTTTGTTATCTCCTTTTTCCACCATTTTTCCTAATCTAGATTTCTATTAATCCTTATTTACCACATGGTTAGTTTAAATTTTAAACAACCAAATATTTTTAGAAATAATTTTAAATTCCTCTCCCACTTCCAATTGTCATCCCTATGGTTCCTAAACTGGGGTGATCCCACAATATTGGTTTACAATTTTTGGCCAAAATGGACATTGAACTATTTTTTAACTAAATCTTCACTTTCAGGCACCTATAGTGGCTAAACCATGAGGAATTTGAAGATGATGCAAACAAGGATTTTGTGATATTTGTCTGTAGATTCTAAATTATTTTTCTTTTTTTTTAAATCAGATTGCACTTCTTTTCCATCTCCTCCAAAAAGTATTTTTTAATAGTAAACACTATTTTTAAAGAGTGATGTTATTGGCTAACACATAACTTTTTCTATGAAGGATAAATTTTTTTTTTTTGAATTTAGATTTGTAAATATGATATCTAGTGCATGGAATTGGTTTCATAGCATTTCATTGAATTTTTTTTAATTATGTTTCAAACTCAAACCAATTACAATTTAGACATGATTTACTAGCTAAAACATAACTTTTGTTATATATGTATCAAAATTCAATTTTATTTATTTTTTTGGATCAGGGACATCAATATCTAGTGCATTGATATTTTTCAAAAAAAAACATCATAATATGATATTTTTCCACATGTATAGATGAAACAACTTGATTTTCTGTGAAAACCTACATTCACAAGAAATAAAAAAATAAATATAATAATAAAATTAAATTTATTTAAAATTATAATTTTTTGGAAGCTTATAATGAGGACTACATACTTACAAAAAGTAAATTTTAAATGAATTCATTTGATCCCCCAAAACGTAAATCAAAAGTGGCTTTTTATCAACATTTTGATAGGTGTAAAGGACACTCCGTTATAGGTATGGTTTAAAGCTAGCGAGGTTCCATCCAAGAGGGTTTGATTTAAGGTGGTTTTATCAAACCATATTCAATTGGAATCCTTTAAATGAAACTTTTCAAGGCTTAAATTATTATATTTTCATAAAATATGTGATTTCAACAAAAAATAGCTCTCACAAGGGTAGTACCTAAGATTTGTATTTGCAAAAGAAATTTTTGTGTTGTTATAATCCTATTTTAAATTGATACTATGTTTTTATTTACCCTATATTTTCTTCATAAATAACTCCAGGGTTCAAATAATAGAACCAATATAGGCAAGAGGAAATGGGGAATAGCAATCCAAATATTTGTACAATGATATCCCTTATTTAGTTAGTTTATTCCATATAGGATACAATGGGAGAAAAGAGTGTTTGTGGTAATAAAAATATATCTAAATTGATTTCATATTCAACTTAAATATGAAAAAAATCCATTCATAACACATGTACAGATCAGTCATTATAACCCAATATAAATATATATATTCATATGATAGGTACAATGACAAGTCTTAGTCTTTCCTATGCATTATATTATATCCTATCTTCACATTCTTATTTACTACTCTCTTATCTCATCTATTTTCCTAGCTCCTATATCTATTACATACATATATATTTTATTTTTCTCCTAGAAGACGTGACCATTATAAGGTATCTTTTAATCCATCTTCATCTTTGACTTTAGGTTCCACAAGTCCTACATGGTAGCTTGTGATAGCTTTTGGTCTCTACTTTGTAACCTAGTAATAACACTCTTCAAGACCAAGGGGACGAAAAATAAATTGAGGAAACTAAAACAAAAAAAAGGGGTTTCCATATTTTAGCAATAGAAGCTTTGGGTGTGTGTGAAAGGAATAATGCATAGACTATTTTAATTAATTGTCAAGGTTATTTATTACCCTTAACTGTCTTACTATTAAGGAAATACAATTGACTTAGTTAAATCTAGAAAAATTCTACACCACAATGTAAATTAGCTTATATTAATATAATAATGAAATTGGTTTATAAATCAATATATTTTTACTTGTTATTTTATTGAATGTAAAATGGATAAAATTATTAGCTATAAGATTCATGGAGATGAAATAACTTTCGTGTAGCTATGAAATTTAGGTTTCTCAACCTACAAATTGATTTTGTTTGTATGTAAATTCATCCCAAATATCAAAATATTATAGATCAACTTTATTTTAGATCAAATCTACACCTACAAGAGCAGCCCAACATAAGGTGAATATGGTTTTATACATAAAGATGATCTATTATGTATAGATGTAATTTTATGCATTGTAGAATTTAAAAAACTATGTTACATTAAAGTACATTCTTCCCTAATTTACATGCTCTCACAATATGTAAAAAATAACCTAAGGATATCATTAGAATATGAGTGTCATGTTATCCTAAATGAAACCCCTTGAATATGCTAGCTTTATAGTTATAAAATTGAGTAGAGATAATTATTTAGTCTTAAATTCTATATAATAGTGGTATGAGAGTAGATTCCTTTTAATACTACAAATGAAAATATTCCTAGAAATTTTCTTCTCTTAATGTGTATAATATTTGAATTATTATCTAATAATGATTAAATATAAATTTAATAATAATGAATAGAAATAAATGATGAATGATTATATAGTGGATTTCAATACCACTACATAGTAATAAATCATGAGAAACATTTACTAAGTCAACTCATGGTAGGAATGGAATAACTAAGAGTTGGAAAATTTTGAATTTCAAAATGAAACTTTATGGACCAATTTTGTGTAATGTAAGATCGATCCCATGTTACAAAATTAACCCAACATAAGGTAAGGTTAAATTTTATACATGGAATGAATGGATATACATCGAGGGGATAACAAATAGAAAATGTATACAAATATGTGTATAAGTAGATGAGATAAGGTTGAATATGTGAAAACAAGCAAAGGTGGGATATGTGAAGGATCAAATAATGAATACAATTTCACACAAGATTGTGATATTTTACAATATGTGACTGTATTAAGGCATTCCATCAAAATGAGCCTAAAACTAAAGAAGAATTGGCATAGTATGTAATTTTCATTATTACACATATAGCTTTTATTTTATTGTGAAACTTAAGATAACTATAATGAAACAAAGGATCAAGGAGAAAATAACAATCTTCAATATACTGAAAAATAATGAAAAGAATAAACCTTTCAATTATAAAGAGTTATTAAGTGTATATATACTTAAAAGGATTACAACAATAAAATAAACTCAAAAATATACATTTTATTGCAAAATCATTCAAAAAATAAATACAATTCAATATTTTATAGGAATTTGTTCTTATGAAGTATATATAATTAAAATTATTACAATAATAGAGAAAATTTAAAAATATACATAATTTTCTAACAAAATCATTGAGAAATTAAATAACCATCGATTTCTCTTACAATTATACTAACAAAAATAAAGAACTTGTAAAACACAAATTTGATAGAAGAATCACTTCAAAATTAAATAACGTTCAATCCATTACAATAAATGAGAATTTTAAATTAATTCATAGATCTAATAAATGCATACATACATATATAAATAAATACATGCATATATACATATTTTAACTAAACAACACATTTTAATAAATCTTACATACCTATCTAATATTTTGCATCATTCAAAGTCATGTTAATTATTATCCTCACTCACCTTTAACTATAATAGATATGTACATGGTTCAAGCTAGGTTTGTTTCCTTTCTATCTATTAGGAGTCTAAATTCAATAATCTAAATACAATAATTTTACGATAAGTCCATGGCCCTCCATTCCATATGAATATATCACTTTTCAAAATTTTTTTGTCAATAGCTATTTAGACAACAATAAAATTTAGTTAAACAATGTATTTTAATAAATCGTACAAATCAATTAATATCTTTCAACAACAAAAGTCATTTAATTATTGTCATCATCCTCATTCTTTAATTGTGATTAACATGTATTTGGACCAACCTAACTTTTTTTCTTTTTCATGTACTTGGAGCCCAAATATACTAACTAAAGTTAAGCACATGGGCCTCCAAATATACTAATTAAAGATAAACACATAACCCTCCATTCCATTCAAATATATCACTTCTCAATTTTACTATGTATTAATAGATATTTAAACAACAATAAAAATTTAACTAAACAAATGCATTTTCATAAATCTTAAAAACCAATCTAATCTTTCACAACATTTAAAGTGATTAGACTTATTATCATCACTTTAATTCAAATAAGTATATACTTAATCCAACCTAACTTTGTTTCCTTTTTGACTGTTAGGAGCCCAAATACAGTCAATTTAATAGTAAGCAGAGGGCCCTCCATTTCATGCGAATATGTCACACCCCAAATTTACTTTTCTTAATAGCTATTGAAACACGAATAGAAAAACAACAGAGATTCTTATTAGGGCTCGCCTTCAAAATACGAAATAGTTTCCCTGCTTTCTAAGATTATTATGTTGATTGGTACCAGAAATATTCTAGCTGTCTGAAATGTCTTCAACCTTTTGCTGATATAACTTTTCATTGCTTTTTTGAATCCATGCTTAATAAAACTTAAAGGTGGAAAAAGAATTAGGCATGGGATTCAGCAAGAGCTACATACTTCTATTAATCCGTTCTTTAAGCTTGTTTCCTGTGTCTCCTCTCTGTCAGCCTTCTCAAATGAGTTTTTCTCAACATCTCCACTGTTTGTAGATTCAAAAGTATGGATCTCAGCCTTCAAACTTTCTACTCGTTTCTTCAGATCACGAATATATTTAATGGCATCTCTCAGAGTAGAAGCCTTGTCCATCTGCTTACATGTATATATTCCAAACACTCAAAGCTTTAAGAAACATATAATCATGGCAATAGAAAAGAAAGCAAGCAATGAACTATGTTAAACTTTTATCATCATTGTTTTAATCATATTCTATGATCCATTAATAGAATTAGATAATCATAAATTAGAAATGATAGATCAGATCAGATAATATAATCCAAGAACTAGATGATAAAAAATTATATTGTCAAATTGGATATTATATACTTTGGAAATTAGCTTTTGAAAGAGTTTTTACCTAACAAGTGATGAATGTATGAATATGACATATATTTATACCTTGCTGACATTTGGAACAACGGAGCGAAGCATACACAAGTTATTATTTAGCTTTCTTCTCTTGTTTCTCTCTGTCAAAGCATTCTTTGACGTTCGTGCAATCCCCCTGTCAAGAAACTTCATATTGTCAGAGCCACTAAGCTCTTGAATCCAGCTTTGAACAGATAATTCTTCCATAACATTACCATCCAGAGGAGACCCAATCAGATCACTCTGCATCCTCTTCAAAGCATCATCGTCACTCCCATATGGAATCTCTTGTATTTCAAAGGATTTCAGGGTCCTTTGAACACTATTAGAGACCCCAAAGCCTGCAAATTGCATGCCACTTTCTGGTAGTTCACAGAAACATGGATTGCCTGAGGAAGAAGCTCTGAATTGCTGGCTTTTGTTCTTTAATATTGCATGCAAACAAACTTGATGTCGATCTGTAAACCCATTCCAGTGTTGCAGATAATCCATTTTTCTTAATAAACAAATCTGTTGAAAACACCCACCTAAATTGGTGTGCATGTTCTTAAATGCCATATGTGATTGCTTGGATAATTCTCTAGTCCTATCAACTGCAAAATCATTCAATATCCAAAGGCCCCTGATACTATTAAAGTAATTAAGCAGATTTCATGGGAGTTGTATGAAATTGACAGGCAAGCGATTATTTATTCCCATTATGTGATAAAAAGAAGAATAATGGGTCACGCTGAAGAATATTTGTTTACGAGGTTTGAACTTCCTTTTCATGCGTAATGGAAACCAGTTAGGAAAAAATGCACCTGTAAAATGTCGGCTCCCCCATAGAGCCGTCGTTACGGACACTGCTTTATTTTTCTGAACAAAAACGCTCGTGTGAACTCTACCAGCGCTACTTACGGACACTGCTTTATTTTTCTGAACAAAAAGGCTTGTGTAAAATGTTGGCTCTTTTATTAGTCAGAGGTTATTTTGTTTGAAGTTTCCGCTCTGAATTTCGTTAGTCCAGTCAGGAATTGGATTTGTCGGCACTGGAGATGTCCCGGTCAGCGGCGATTTGACCAGGTTTTTTGGTGGTGACATGAAGCTTGGGAATTACATGGGTTGGCGGTGGTGGAGTTGGTGTCCTCGATACACGGAAGCTGAACTATAAGAGTTTGCTCGCGGGAATGTTTAATCATTTTGTCATTGATGTACGATGGGGGCGGGTGGAGTAAATGCAAGCGGACGAAGTAAATGCAATATTGAGTGTTGCAGTGTGGGAAAGTATACTTTGTTTAAGTTGTATTGTCGAACCAACCATTGCGGTGTTGGTTTCATAGCAGAGTATTTTCGTGGTTGGTTTCATAACAGATTGGAGGGTTTTCAAACTATTGTTCTCTGCAATCTGTAAGTCGTTTTACATGGGTGTTTTGCATAGATGATTTATTGATTTTTTATGTTAAAACTGTTGTTCTCCAGAAGCTGTAAGTCATTTTACATGGTGTTGTACTGTGGGAAAGTAAAGTTGGAAATGTGGGAGAAAATATATTGATTGAGTTGCATTGTCGAAAGAGCGATTGTGGTGTTGGTTTGATAGCAAACTATTCTAAAAATTGTCGGCTTCGGTTCTATGGTTCATTTGACAGGAGACTATTGTACAAATTGATGGCATTGGCTCCGTTTTATAAGAGATTGGAGGGTTTTGAAACTATTGTTCTGTGCAATCTGTAAGTCGTTTTACATGGGTGTTTTGCATAAATGATTTATTTATTGTTTATGTAAAAACTACTGTTATGCGGAATCTGTAAGTCGTTTTACATGCATGTTTGGCGCTATGGTTTTGTACACTCAAATCTTCTTTCTTTTGTCAAAAAAATATGGTTACCGCTAGTAATTTTTTTGTCCCTTGTTTATTGTTTGTTGTTATCTCTATACATCTTTGGCCTTTCTTTGGTAAAAAAATATGGTTAGGGTTAGTAATTTTATCACCCCACATTTGTCTTTTTGGTAATCTCTATGCATATTTGTCATTACAACCATTAACATGGGACCAATTGTAGATTAACATAGGAGTGATTACATAAATATATGGGCTTATACCTGTTACCATAGGAGCAATTGTAGTTAAATCCTATTCCTTTGGTAAATAAATATGGTTAGGGTTTGTGATTTTATCGCCTTCCACTTATTGTTTTAGCTATCTTTGTCATTACACCCATTAAGATAGGACCAATTGTAGATTAAGATAGGAGTGATTGCATATGTATATATATGCAGAGGGTTAGTATGAAAGCATAAACATGTTGGCGATAAAATTAGTTTGGTGGGTGTTAAGTGTTCTTTTTTGTAATATCTCTTTTATCTATTCAATTTATTTGTTTGATGTTTGTGATGGGATTTTTTGTCAACCGAGCCATGAATAGGATTTGTCCTATAATACTCTTTTACAATTTCTCTATTTGTTTAGAATATTTAGAGCTAGGCAATGTAGCTCAAATTTTTGATTCGGTGTGTGGCGTTATAGAAATTTTGTATAGGTTATTGCTACTAGTTGAACAACAATTGCTCCTATGGTAATGGCTACAACACCAAAGCTACACACAGATAACCAAAAACAATAAACAAAAGATTCACAGAGATAACTAGAACAATAAAGAAAGGGTGAAAAAACAATTACTCTTAAGTTAATCTGCAATTTCTCTTGTATGTATATGTTTGGTGTGGGTTTTCGGTCATCTGTGATTTACATATAATTCTTAAGTGTTTTCCTAATTGTTGTTTTACAATTTTCCTATTTTCTCTATAATATCTAGTAGGAAATTATGTAGCTTGAATTTTGAATTGATAAGCCAACTGCCACATAGAATTTGTTGTTACACCTTGTCTAGATGGTGATAGAATTTTAGGTAAGCAGGAATATGATGCAAACTCAAATCTATACATTCATTTGACTTGAACTGGGTTCTTTACTTTAAATATTCTTTGTAAGTAATTTTACATACATAGATGCCCATATCTAGACCTTTTGGATGAAGGGAAATTGCAAAAGACCTATTAGGAAAACACTTAACAATCACAAGAAAATGACAGATGCTGGAAAACCCACATCAAATAATACTTTAAAATATGAAGAATACAATAGGAAAACTACGATAATGAATAGTTTGGTATGGGGAACTAGAAAAAATAATATGATAAAGAAGAGTTTGTTATGGGAGGGTTCAAACAGTTGAGAAAAAAAGAATATCATAAAACATATTGGTACAGGACAAAAAGTGATATTGGAAAAGAGCTATTAGGAAAACACTTAAGAGTCACAGCTACCTTGTCAATTCAAAATCCGAAGTACATTATTCCCCACTAAATATTATAAACAAAATAGGGAAATTGTAAAACAACTATGCGGAACTGAAAAAAAGAATATCATGAAGAATAGTTTGTTGTGGGGAAGTTGAAAGATGAGGAAGGAAGAATATAATGAAACATATTGATATAGGACACTACCATCCCAAGTAATTAGCAAGCTTGACCCCTTACATAAACAGGCATGGGCAATTTGTTCGAGGGAGCTTCAAGTAAATCAAGAAAAAAAGAATATCATGAAACATATTGATAGAATATTCGAGCTATGTTCTTTGTTAATAAATATGAAGACAAAAAGAGAAATTATATAAGAGGTGTTAGAATAACAATTATTTGGTGCAAGTTGTTTTACATGGGTATTTTGAATAAATGATTTTTTGGTGGTATTTAATGCCAACCAATGTAGTTTGAATTTACAATTAAGCCTATGGCACTATATGCATTTTCCAGAGACTGTTGCACCATGTAATTATTGCCATAGCCTAAAGAAAATAGTAATTATTGCCATAGCCTAAAGAAAATAGGTACCGTGATAAAGAAATGGGTTTAAATAATTGTTTTTCCAAGTTGAAAAGATATGCATATAAGTGTGGAGGGAAAAATAGTTTGGTGGCTTTTAAGTGTTATTCTAATAGCTCTTTTATATGTTCAACTATATATTTTTAATTTGAGAAAAAAAGAATATCATCAAACCTATTGGTATAAGAGAACAAGTGAAATTGGAAAAGAGCTATTAGGAGAACACTTAAGAATCATAGGAAAATGATAGATGTTCTAGAACCCAGATTAAATAGAAGTTTGAAATTTGGAGAATAAAACAAGCAAACTAAGATAATGAACAATTTTTTATGGGGAACTAGAAAAAATAATATCATGAAGAAGATTTTTTTGTGGGGTAGTTCAAAAAGATATAAGACATTGCTAGCCCACATAATTACCAAGCTCCACCCCTTACATAAACAAACCTGAGTAGTTTGTTTCAGGGAGCTTCAAGAAAATTCGAAAAAAATGAATATATTGAAACATATTGATACAAGATTTGAGCTATGTTGTTTTTTAATAAATATTGAAGAAAAATAGAGAAATTGTATAGGAGCTATTAGAATGACAATTATTTTCTACAAGTCATTTTACATGGGTATGTTGCATAAATGATTTCTCTACAATATTTAATGGCAAGCAATGTAGCTCAAATTTACAATTAATCATGTGGTGTTATACACATTTCTTAGGGATTTCTGCATGATATAATTGTTGTCATAGCCTAGAGAAAATGGGTGTGGTGATAAAGAACTGGGTTTAAATAATTGATTTGGCAAGTTGAAAAATATTTGTATAAGTGTGGAGAAAAAAATAGTTTTGTGGATTTGAAGTGTTATTCTAATAGCTCTTTTATCTGTTCAGCTTTATATTTTTAGCTAATAGGCTATTTGTTTGAAGTTTCCATGAGGATTTTCATCAGCTCAGCTGTGAATGGGATTTTTTGTCTAATAGCTCTTTTACAATTTCTCTATTTGTTTATAATATTTACTAGCAGACAATGTACCTTGAATTTATGTCTATATATATGTATTCAATTCCCCATTTGATATTTTTAAAACACATATAGGCAGAAATATATATCGATATATATAGACCAAGACCATTGTGTATCGATTGAGAATGCAACAACAATTTATATATGCACATGTATATCTAAATAGTTGTGTATACTATATTTATTTGTATTTAGGTAGATGTTGATTTGAAAAGACTTAAAAAATAGCATATGTAAGTATTATTTAGCTTATGAGAAAATTCCTAAAATACAACCATAGCATTAAATGATATAGCATTGAGATGTTAATAATAGAGCATTGAATACATTCAAAAAGCACCAAAAATAGTGTAGCTTGTATTGGCTTGTTGCTTCCATCTTGATTGCCATTGTCCATTAGCGCAAGCAATCATTTCCCATTGTGCTTTACTGTTCTAATGTTTCCAAGAGTCCCCTTATGGTGTATATATTTTAATAAGCTCTGAAGTTGAAAGCATGTTGCTAGTTTGTATAGCTTTTCCCCTTTCTTTTCCCTTCGCTTTGCACACTGTGCAAAACCCACATGGATCCAATACTATGCATCTTTCACATTGTAACCATTAACATAGGAGCAATTGTACATTGATAACTCCTCCCCTTGAAATTTATAAAGACATCAAACATCTAGACTAGATTTTCCCTCAATTGATCGGCTCAGAAGGCTACGAATTCAAACCTTTTGTTCCCTATAGTTATGCCTTACTTTGTAGTGGACAATATCCTATAGGAAACAAAAGGTTTAAATTTGTACCCTTCTTAACTAGACAATTGATGGAAAATTCAATCTTGATGTTTGCTCTCTTCATAAATTTCAAGGGGAGGAGTTACATAGTGAGGAAAAAGTATGGTATACACATCTATTTAGATATAGCAGTGTGTATATAGATAGGTGTATACATGTGTACATATGGATATATATATATATATGGTTATATGTGTGTTTTTAAATGTGGAGACAAAGGGGAACTTCAATGCATATATGTACTTAATCATTTCTAGTCTTATTGTTGTATAGCCTATTGTTTTGTTAACAAGGGGTGAAAGGAGCAACTAGAAACATATACAAATATCTTTGTATAGTTATATGTAGAAATATAGTAAAATAATAAAAAAATTGTATGGATACATATATAAGCAACCTCAAAGATAAACAGATACATATAGTGGTATATCGATATGCATTTATCATTTTTATTCTTGCTGATGTATCCTCTGGTGTTTTGATACTATTAAAAGTACATTTCTATTCTTGTTATTGTATTCTGTGTTGTTTGTTCAGTTTTAGAAGTGGAATGTTTATAGATTGATATTTTGTAAGTTATCTACCAATTGCCATTGGGATTTTGCAATACATTAATCTACTATTTTTATTGTGAAATAGAGTTGTCAATTAGTGAACTCAAATTGTTACATTTTTTTATCTGAAAAAAGTTCTCAGAACTATGTCTATGGGATCAAGTTTTGTGGATGGGTCTATAGAGCCCACCAATATTGATTTGTTGAGGTCTACCATAGTTCCCATTATGGAGTCCGGCTCTGAGGGTGTGAAACACTGGCCTTTAGATCCTGATTCTGTAAGTATAAATTCCCTTTTTTATACTTGTTGCAAATTGTGTGTAATTGTTTCTAGTTTCCTTCGCTTTAAGGTGTATAGACACATGGGTGGACCTAACAAAGCATATAGATGTGTAGGGAGATACAGAGTATATGTATATGTATATGTATATGTATATGTATATGTGTATGTGTATGTGTATGTGTATGTGTATGTATATGTATGTGTATGTGTATGTGCATGTGTATCCATATGGATATGTATATGTTTATGTATATGTATATGTATATGTATGTGTATGTGTATGTGTATGTGTATGTGTATGTGTATGTGTATGCATATGTATATGTATATGTATATGTATGTGTATGTATATGTATATATGCATATGTATATGCGAAAGCTGAATGGTAAGTGTTTTCTCCTGTGAGTGTTAATGCATCCTATCTTTGTTGTGCGGTGGTGGTGGTTGAAGTAAATACAATATTCAATGTTATAGTGTGGAAAAGTATACTTTGATTAAGTTGTATTGTCAAAAGAGTAGAATATGATACATCACATATGAAGATAGCATATTACCTCCCTAATTTCTTATTGTGTCATGTGTGATGGAAATCCATGAAATTTTGCGTGGGCATTCCACAATGTCCTTGGTCATTGTGTTATTTTAAATGAGGGATATAACAATAGTGAAATAGTGGAAATGGGTATGTGTAGGATCATGATGGGCCAAAAAGTGGCAATATGACGGGTATATGGCTGACGACGTTTTTTTACCCAAAATTGATGAAACAAAAAGGGCTTTTAAAGGAGATTCTCAATTTTCCACCAATATAAATTATGCTTTACTTTGAATTTAATAAATAATTATTATTCATTTTCTATTTGAATTACGACTAGAGTCTTGATTGATGGGCTGATTGAAAAACATCTATAGATTCCAAATAGTATCACATTTTGTGAATTCAAAACATGCATCCCATTCTATGTTTCGCATAGTATAGGATTAAAAAAAGAAAAATTGAATTTCATGAAGTTTTGACCAAGTTAAGGTGGTCAAACATACTATTTTTTATATATTTTAAAAGTTGTAATAAAAAAATCATAATTAATTATTTACTTGGAAAAATTACAAAAAAATATGCATCACATCGAGACATGAGTCCTCTATTTATATCTAAAATATTATAAAAAAATATTATCATTTTATTGTGGTTAGGTGGTCAAACATACACCCACTTCTTATTTTTTCCCCTGAAATTTAAGTACTACTACATTGAAATTTCAAATTTTTACCAAATAGATTTTTTTTTTTTTCAAAACCTAGTAGTTTAGAAACTACATTCAATTTTCTACAGATTCTATTCTTACATATTTTTGAAATAATATAGATAACTTATTCAAATTTTTACGTCAAGTTGTCTAACTCTAGTTTTTCTAAATTTTTTGCACTTAAGGGCCTGTTTTTTCCATGATGATCCTGCAAATACCCAAATGGTTAACACAAAAAACTATAAACATGGATACACATCTATATTTTGTTACATGTTTATGTTTAATTACTAGTTTAAATATATCTATGGTTATACATGTATATTCATAAATGCTAATATGGTTGAGGTTGTATGTATACTCCTAGGCTATATGAGTACATTCATGTTCCATAGCCCAATCACTCGTTGAATTTTGAAAGGGTAACAAATAGCAAACAAACCATTTGTACTATAGCCACCATAGAGAGGAAATTTTTGCAAAGCACCATACAAAATACATGGAGTAAAGGCTAGTTACACCATGTACAACTACAGCTCCACCCGTTGCCAATCTTCCTTCATAGTGTGCATTAGCAATGGTGGATGCCACCCCTCATAAATAGTCTCAAAGCAATCCCGCTGCTGCACAAGTAGAGTAGCAATACTTCAAAGAAATATTCAATGGTTGCTACCTTTCTATGGTGAAACAATTTTGGAACCACATTGATGCACTGTCGAACCTTTCTATTTGTTAGATATGTAGAGAAAGCTACATAGGGATGCACATTGGTATGTCTAGGTCAGCAACAACATGTGTAAGATGCTATTTTGAAAAAGGCACCCACCGCTTTAGCTATGCAAATGGCATGGACTTAGGCCCACAACCATTGTTGCTAAAAAAGCTAATGTAGGATGAAGAAATGCTTATTGCTAGGGTGGCTCCAGTTTTGTAGGTGTCCCATGCTAGAGGAGATGAATTTAAATACAATGGTCACACGGTAAGCTTTCCTCAAGATATCTCAATTATAGAAAAATTTTTTTGTGTCACTTGCATGACCTTGTGGTTGTCATTATATGCCAGACCACTATTGAAGGTGGTAATTACGATTGCTATGTTAATAAACATCATGTCATGGATGCATTGAAATACAAAATTCAATATAACAAATATTACAATGATGTTGAGATTGATGCTGATTCTCCTAATATGCTACCTAATGTTGTTGTTGATGTGTCAAATTTCTTGCATACAATAGATCAAGTTTCCAATGAAGACCTAATGCCATCAACTAGCTCAACAAATGTTGCTCAGGATGAAAATGGATCTTCAAACTTTTTATCATTTATCTCTTCCTTGCCAAATGCTAAAAAAGAGTTCCAAGCAATCAAACAAGAATTGCAAATTGAAAAAAAAAGACTAAAATATTTTTTGTTGGCCTAAAATTAGCTCGTCTCTTGTTAATGAATACAACACTGAAAGTTTATTTACAACATGGCATTTCTAACAGTGTTCCCCACTAGAGTAACACTTCCCCTCCAACTGAGGAATGTTTGAGTTCACTTGCATGAATATGCCCTCCACTTAATGAGATATTTTGACCACAAATCTGGTAAACATGTCAGGTTTAGGTATTTCCTCTATAATTTGATAATGAGACATTGCAACTAGAAAACTGTTTATGTCTTTGTTAGAGCGGACCTGGAAGACAAAATCCCCAGGCCATTGTTTGCATTGTGTGAATTCCTTCAAGCTACCACCAATGGCTAGATAGCTAAGCAACTAATGCATTTTGGTGCATCGTTGTGTGGGACCTGTTCTTTTTGCAACTCTTGTTGGGCTCAACCCACTGCAATGATTGAACAACTTGGAATACCCACCCTTTTTTTCACTTTAAGTTGTGCAGACACAAAATGGGATAACTTGCAAATTTTTTTCTCTTATGTAGCTTGATTGGTGATGGATCCCTCAACAAAGACACTAACAGATAGTGTTGTTCAAAATCCACATATCACGTCTTTATATCTCCATTATAGATTCTTAATTTTCCATGAAGAGGTGATTGAAAAGCTTTTGCATGCAAAAGATTATTGTTATAGATATGAATGGCAACATCGTGAATCTACACATGTGCATGTCTTTTTATGGCTTCTAGAAGCCCTCAACATGGACACTCTTGATTGATCCAATCAACATGATGTTACCATGGCAAGACACTTTTTTGATAGATATGTTTTAGCTTGGAATCCATGTTACCCTACACAGAGATTGCTCATAATGTATCATTGTTCTAAAGAAAATATGTGCTTTCTTTCCACAAGCCAAATTATTTCTAGTGATCCAATCATTTATTATGAAGAGCTGCTAAATACAGTTCAAAGACACACAAAATGCTCTAAATATACTTGTTTAAGAAAAAAAGGAGAGCAACTACAATGTCAGTATAAAGCACCTTGGCAAAAGAAATTTACCTCTACATTGACATATGATGCTGAGACTAGCAAATCCTATAAGCCAACAAGAAATGATGATCATCTAAATATTCATAGCCCACCCATGCTTGCAATCTAGCGTACCAATGTTGATTTCCAACTAGTTGTTTCTAGGAAAATCATTTTAAATTATACTTCTAAATATGCAGCTAAATCTAAGAAGAAATTAGAAAATTATCTTGATATGTTGAAAAGACTTGAAAATAAAAATATAGTTGAGGATAGAGCATTGCTTGCATATCAAAAATTCATGATAAATATTCTTGTGGAGCATGACATCTCCACATAGGAGACATGCCATTTGATGTAGAAATTGCCTCTTCTCACTTCAAGCTAGAAATCTGTGCATTTGAATGTTGGTAAAAAAACATGCTTCCATATGAATAAAGATGATGCTAATGAAGACCTGCCAACAAATTATATTCATTGCTATATGCGAAGGCCTCTAGAGCTAGCTGGTGTATCCCTAATTGACTTAGTTCACTTATATACACATTCAAAGTAGTGCAAAAAGGCTAAATGGAAACTAAGATTCCAGCCTGCAATTGTCCTTATGTACCCATTGTTCAAGACTATTCCCATTGAAGATACATAAATAATTGAGACATTTTGTTGGACTGAACTTATGTTATACAAACCTTTCTGAAACATACAAATAGATATAGGTCTTGCCAAACAAGAGACTATACAAAATTGGAAAGTTTTAAAAATGACTGGTCATCATCCTTGGAATGTTAATAGACTTCCAGTTGCATCCACAATTGAAGAACATGGCAGTGACTCTGATGATTTGAACCATTGACATTCTATGGATGAATATGAATGGTATGTTTTCTCTTGACTTGGTGCAACTACTAACTTCAATATAAATTAGCTCCAACCGTTGGGTAGGTGGGACTTTGATATGAACCATTCATGGAATACAAACCATGTACCTAAATAGCTTCATAATATTGCTTTGCAGTTCATACCATTAGCTAGGGCACAATGTGAGCAAGATACAATACAACTTTTTCCTGCACATACATCATCCCATCAACTTTCACCAAAATAGCAATTGGTTATTCAAATCATCTAGTCCCATTGCATGCAAAATTTCCCCAAAGACCCTCTCCACATGATCATTCAAGGGAAAACTGGCACTAGAAAATATTTTTTGATAAATTGTATTAGACAACAAATAAACACGTTTACTTTTGGATCTAATAGATCATTGCTTACGTTGGCCCCCACAATTTTTTCCGCATACAACATATGCGCCTCCACAATCCATACAACCCTCTGGATCCCCATAAAGTATACGAATCCTTTGCAAGGTCAAGCATTGAAAATATTCCAAGAATAATTCAAATATATTCAATACATTTTGATGGACGAAATGAGTTTTCTAGGCCCAAAGTTGTTGAAAATAGATAGCCGGTTGTGCTAAGCATTCCCTGATAACTAGAGGGAGCCATTCAGTGGTGTTTCCACCATCCTTGTTGGCGATCTTGCCTAGTTTCCACCTATCATGGATTACCCTATTTATGCTTCACAGTCATCGGCAATAGCCTTATGGCATACTTTCACAATCTTGATCACATTAGACACTATTTTTTTTGAAAAAGGAGATAGCCCTTCCTAGGAAATGTTTTGGGAAATTCTTCTCCATATAAGAAATAGTGATGCTCTCCACAATGACTAGGAAGAGATTACGAAACAAACAAATAAAAATTATCTTAGCCACAGAAAGAGAACAGTTTTATGTTGCCACACATTTGTTCACCACAAATGACTTGGTTGTATCCCACAACAAAAAAATGATCAAATAGTTAAACCTGCCCATAGCCATTAGTATTGCTCGAGTAGCACAACAACATACATTTTATCATGGAGATGATGACCAACTTCTCCCATAACTGCTACTTTGTGTTGGTGAATAGGTGATGCTAACAAAAAATTTATGGATTCAAGTTGGCCTGGTCAATGGATCCATTGGTCTTGTTATAGCTATTGTGTACAATGCACATTGTAAACCGCCAGATCTTCCTAACTATGTTGTTGTTTGCTTCCAAAATTATGTTGGCCCTCCATAGGACCCATAAAGCCCAAAAGAATTCCCCATCCCAGCTATAACTCAGGGTAGCTGAACACAAATCCTACTCACCATGACATAAGGAATCACAATACACAAAGCACAAGGCTTAACATTGGACAGAGAAATGATAAACATATGCAAAAAAGAGAGGAGAGAGTTGAATTTTATGGCTATCTCTCATGTTAAATCAATTGAAAGACTCTGCATTGATCCAACATTCTCATTTGAAAGATACTTCGGGCTTAGCAACAACAAATACACTACTAGATGTCACAGTGAAGAGGTGTGGTTGGAACAAACTCAACCCCTACCAAAGGCTTCTACCCCTAGCTCTTGCACCAACTTATAGAAAAGGCTCTGGAACAATTACTCTTGCATTTGGTTCAAATTGTATACCATCCTCTTTTCAATGATTTTTAAGCTAAATTTTACAAAACCATACTATGTAATAATCTATGCAAAAATGGGTATAATGCCAAACATGCACAAAGATAGTAGGAAAGAATAAGTAGAGGTCAAGACTTTATTCAATTCTTTCCATCCTCTTTATCTTTACACATTCAAGATAATTTTCTTCTTGTTTACTATCTTCTCTACTTTCAACAATACAGTTTTGTGAAATTCAATATGCAAATATGCACCCATAAATATTAATTTGTTGACTCCCCATTTCAACATTTTGTTGAGTCATACTTTTTTTTAAATGGAATTCAAAAGAATAGACTCTTCTATATATTCCACCTATGGATGTTTGTGCAATTTTTTTTAAATTACATGATGTCAATTCTTTATCAGCATACGTGCAATTCTCTTTCAATTGATTTTAACATGTAGTACTCTAAACATAGAGTTGTAGTTGTTACAAATTAATACATATGCAAATACAAACAACTTCAACTATGAATGATGCATAAAGATTGTAACTAGCAATAAGTAGAGCCCAAATTTTTTATAACTCAATAATGTGTTTTGAACATTTCAGTATATTAAACTATATATGTACATACTCTACAAAACATTCTCAACAAAAATACTGTTACATTTGACTAATAAGTTTAAAATTCTGCAACCATGTTCTGCTTTCCATTTTCTCTACCTATATACCCTGAGTTTTGACATTTTATCTTCATTCTTTGCCCCCATAGATTCTTATCTCTTCTTGTTAGCTTTTCTATTAGCTTTATTTCATTCAACTAGTTGCAAATGTTTATGCACAAAATTCTCATTTTTCATCATTTCACTCTTCAAATCTTCTTGTATATTGCATTCAAAAAATATATAGTCTTGTCTAGATCACTTTTTGCTTTCCTCAATTATGATAAAACTCCAAGCTATTTGTGATGGGTTGTTTGTCCTTGTTTGCAATGATGATCGAGATTGTTGGTTGCATGGTTTTCAAACCACTCATCTAGTCACCTTGTATAGTAGAATCACAATGGCATGTTACCAATGCCGCTAGGGTTGATACATTTTTGCGTTGTAGCTCAATGCCACCCAAGGGAGTACATTTTTTAAAAAATTGTTCCTATATAAGGATGTCTATTGTTTTGCTTGCATATTGAAATGAGGCACCATGGTGTTGGTTCCATAGCAAGCTACTTAAAAAAGCTACCATACATCTCCATTGGATACCAGATTGGAGAGCCTCCTAGCAGTTCCTGCTCACCGTCTGTAGTGTTTTAGCTTCTATTATTGTTGTAAGTAATTTTCCAATTCCTTTTTTTCGTTCTATACGCATCTAACAAGATGCATATATTTTAATATGTTCAAACAAAATGTTGCTTTGCAGCAATATCATATTGGACTCATTGCAAACATAGATGAAGAATGAGAAATGAAGCTCATATGTCAGGAAATTGGTACGTGAAAGGCAGCTATAGCTGTAAGCGTAAACAAGGTTTTTTCATAAATTTGTATTTACCTAAGCTATACATTCAATCCTTTTCTTCCTCCATGGTTAGATAGCCTCCATATATTTTTTGCTATAGATATACATTCATCCAAAGATTGTTATGTGCACGTGACTCCAATAAACATTGTCTATTGTGCACATTACATTTTTCCTTGTTCATATAGTTTCCTTTTCAGCTAACAAAAAAAATATCTAAATACGCCAAAAAATTCTAACCACGACTTCTCTGACGGAAACCCTTGTGGAAATTTCAAACACATCATGATATTGTCTTTCTCTCATCTCTTTGAAGATGCCTATAACAAGGTCTTCATTTTTGTAGTTTACTTGTTCTATTATTCAACAAACATAAGATTAACCTCCACCTTTCGACTAGTTACTTTCTTTTTTGGTCCATGTGTGCTTCGTTCCCTCTGCCTACTGTTCATTGTTATCTATGTTCATCTTCACTGCTATATGAATTTTGTACAACCGAAGCTCTATATAAGAAACTCTCCATATCTATGGTCTTCAGCTTGTACTCTCCATATGATAAACTTCCAAACTTCCACATAAAAATATTTTTAGATGATCTACCATTTGAGACACTCTAAAATAGTTGTTACAAGAACACTTGAGAATCACAAGTAAGTGATAGGTGGTCAAAAAACCCACATCAAAAACAAGTTTAAAAGTGGTAGACAAATCTACACAAGCCAAAAAAAATTGGAAAAATGTGAATGGTTCCTATCCATAACCCATTAACATGTGATTCCAAAGTGTTATTCTAATACATCTTGTAACTATTACATAGGTTGCTTGTGTTGTACCAATATGTTTAATGATACTCTTTTTCGCTCATCTATTTCAAGTTGCTTATAACAAATTGCTAATTGTTGTGGTTATTTTATTTGGATTCAACAGTTCATATGTGTCCTATCAATATGTTCAATGATATTTATTTCCCCTCATTTGTTTGAAGTTCTGCATGAAATTTTTTTCTTCATGGTATTCTTCCTCCCAGATGCCCATAACACACTGTTCATTGTCATTGTTTGTGTTTTTTTGCATGAATGTTTGTTTGTTTTGTCATTGTTGCATGATGGGTGTAGCCATGGTAAATGCGGGAAGACGAGGTGAATACAATATTGAGTGTTGTAGTGTGGGAAAGCATACTTTGTTTAAGTTGTATTATTGAAAAAACCATTGTGGTGTTGGTTTCATGGTAGATTATTGCAAACCCATATTAAATAGACCTTGGCACCATGGATAATAGAAAACCTAACCTACAATAATTAATAGTTTGTTATGATCAAGTGGACATTGGTAGAACACAAGCAATCTATGTAACAGTCAGTTCCTTAATTCAAAATTCAAGCTGCATTATTTGGCATTGAATATTATAGACAAAATACATGAATTGTAAAAGGACTATTAGAAAAATACTTAAGAATCACAAGTAGATGGCACATGATTGAAAACCCACATTAAACATATTAATACAACATAAGTAGTCTATGTAACAGTTGAGTTGTGAATTGAAAATACAAGCTACATTCTTTGGGAGTCAAGCCACATTAAATAGAACTGGTAAAGCCAATGGGCTCCAATACCCTACACAAAATGGGTATTACCACCATAGACTTAGTTAAAAATTCAAGGTGCATTACTTGCAACTAAGTATTATAGGTGAATAGAGAAATTGTAAAAGAGCTATTAGAATAACACTTAACAACCACTAAATTGATTTCATCTCCAAAATTTTCATGCTTTCATACTAGCTCTCTACATATAAAAATATATATATACAATTACTCCTATGTTAATCTACAGTTGCTCCTATGTTAATGGGTATGACACCAAAGGTGCATAGAGATAACTACAAACAATAAATGAAGGGTGAAAAAATTACTAACCTTGACCATATTTTTTGACGAAAGAAAGAAAATTTATGTGTAATTTATGCATGCATACAGAGCCATAATCTCTTTCAAGTCTCCAAAATGGGTATAACGTCAAAGATACTAACATATAACAAGGAATAATAAGTAGAGAGAGAAATAAATAATCAATAAATTACTCACTCTAACACATCTTATACAATTTCTCTACTCGTCTTCAATATTTATTGCCAAAGAATGTAGCTTGAATCTTCTATTAATATGTTATATGATATTCTTTTTTTCTCATTTGTTTCAACTAGAAAACCATCCACAAAGTTTCATTCCGCACACTATACAGACTGTGTAATGACTAAAAAGGTGCATAAAGATGCATAGAGATAACTAAAACAATAAACCAAGGGTGAAAAAAGTACAACAATCTCTCGTTTTAGTTGTAATTTTTCCATCCAAAAACCAACGATAATCTATTTAAACTCTGCATAATGGGTGTAACGTTGAACATAGAAACATATAACAAGAAGACATGAATAATAAATTAATCATCTATGAAAAATACCCATGCAAAACAACTTTATGTACATTCCATGCCTAAGATGTGTATGCAAAAATATGTTTGTGAAACATGGGCACATACAACAAGGAATACCTAGTGATGTTTTTTACTATAGTCTTCTCTTGAATGAAGATCACAATGGCTCTTTCAACAATACAACTTAATCAATATATTTTCTTTCACATTTTGGAGCACATCTATGTTGCAACCCTCCAATGAGAATTCAAGCTAAAATAATATATGTACATGTATGTATGTGTATATATATGTATATATATGCATATGTATGTATATGTGTATATATGTATATGTATATGTATATGTATATGTATATGTATGTGTATGTATATGTATATATATGTATGTATATGTATATGTATATGTATGCATATGGATATGTAAATTTGACGATGCCAAATCTTTATTGGAAAACAAGTTTTTGTCAGCTTCTCATAGCAAAAAAAGGACTACAATGTTAGAAATCTTGTTTGAAAACACCTATTTTTCCAACTTTGTTATTCTATGACATATGATGAGAGTTCATGAGATTTATCGTGGACCTCACTTGCATTTCTTGCTTGAAGGTTTGGCTAGAGCCCGTTGAGCTCCATCATGCCAATATGGTAGGGAGGACAATGAGTGTGGGTTTAGTCCTTTTCCGTTCCACTTTCACATATTTATTGCTGCTTATATACATGGAAACAGAAATTCTCACTTACAGTGGTCTACCAAAAACATACTCTACTCTAACCATTGCATTTGTTATTCTTTCCACAACTCTCTTTTCAACTTCTCCAATATATTACTTATAGACGATTCTTTACCAATATTCCATGCATTCAAAATGTTCCATTTTATCTCTTTTTATTTTCAACACATAGTGCTAACCTCTTTTATTGTATATGTATATTATTTTCTTTGCATTATTACACAGATATAATAGGCATTCAAGAAAATTATTGTATTGTACACTATCTATTTCAATTTCTTTCATTCTCCTACTACTCGATGCAATGCAACTTTCCCTTCTTAAAGACGATCAATAGTGTATGTAGATACAAAAACTTCCCCAAACTTAATAGCCAAATTTGGTTACCTAATTGTAAAAATTGTTCATTACTTTTAGCTTCACATTGTATATATTAATTTTACCTATACACTTACTCATTTTTTATCATTCTTCTTTGATTTTCCTTGCTTGTGCACTAACATAACCTTCTATTTCATTTGCAGGAATGAGGTTTAAGCATGTTAGAGGACTTGAAAACCATGATACCTATTTCCCTTAAAGTTGTGACATCAAAGAAAACACAACAATATTAGATATATAAAGGCACTAGAGTTTTCCCAAGTTTTTTATTCTGTAATGTATGATGAAACTTCACAAAATCTCTTGTGGCTATTTCATCCTTTTTTTGCTTGGGGGTTTGGCTAGAGTCCATGGGGCTTCGTGATGCCAATATGGTAGGGAGGAAAATGAGTGTGGCTTTTGTGGTTTTACTTTTAATTCCATATATTTATTGTTGAATAGATTTATGTGTATACAAATTGTTGTCTAAATTTAGCTTCAATAGACATACTCTAAAATAACATGTTTTCCATGTTAGAGCAAATCACAGAGAAGAAGAACTATGTTTCTCATGTCATACTATACAATTTAATATGTTTTTAATGTTACCTCAAAATAATGCATACCTTCTAATTCAATTATTCTAACAATGCAAAATATATGTGTCGTCTCATTGCATTCTTCTTCTAACCCATTAGTCACAAGCACAAAAAATTATTTTATTCCCAAAATTATTGAGTGCAT
The DNA here is from genome assembly GCA_007258455.2 of Sequoia sempervirens. Taxonomy (NCBI): domain Eukaryota; kingdom Viridiplantae; phylum Streptophyta; class Pinopsida; order Cupressales; family Cupressaceae; genus Sequoia; species Sequoia sempervirens. The sequence continues at coordinate 28,980 of VDFB02374781.1, read as the reverse complement.
ATTGTTCATAACATGTTTCTTTTTCGAAAAATTCATTTCTAATGAGCATTATAACTAATATTCAAATAAACAATGACTTTTTTAAAGAATACTTTTTTATTCGATAATGTCTCGTGCATTGCATTATCTAAAGATACATAATAATCAATCAATTAATTCATTAACCTAGGCAAAAAAATCAAAGATCAATTCCCTCTTTTATCCAAATGCTTCTTACCCAAGTTGCAAAGCATTACCTTTTCTTAAAATTATCAAATAATAATTAATTGATTGATTGATTAACCTAGATAGAAACATAAAATATATATTTACATCTAACCATAACAACTATAAGACTAGCAAACATATAAAATTATTTCATACCTAAAATTAACATTGGAAATAATGAAGACAATATAACATCGGGTTTAAAATGTTATACAATGTTCCAATTAAATGTAGAGGTATAAAATAATTTCTACAACAAAGTTAAGTCTTTTAAAATATTTTCAAATATAGCTTTGCTTTAATTGATCTCCATCTAATTATTCATATAAATATATAAATTGATTTTCATACAATGCACTCCACAAATCTTATCCTCATTCACATCATACTATAAACTAAGCTTGCATTATTTCATATTCAATTATTAACATGCTTTCGTTATTTGACTCATCCAAACAATTTGAAATAATTACCAATATTTATACTTTACATTGCATTGAGAAAACAAGTTTCTTCCTCCATCCTCACTAAATAGCCATACGCAGAGGATCCCTATCGGCTAATCGTTGCATGCATGTGCATGCGAATACTAGTTTATTTTGTCCTAATATTGAATATTTCCATGTTAATTTTTTTTATTAAAATGTCTTTTTATATTATTGATTAATAAAATGTATTTTATATGGTTATTAATAGTAAAATTAAATGGTTATATTGAAAAGATGCAGTCTATTTGGTTGAGTCTCTAATTGTCTCATGTACCAAATTTGATCCATGGAGGCTTTGATGAACTAGATTCCTCTACTTATGGTAGCCTTTCCAAAAAAAAAAACTCAGTTGTGTGCTTCCCCATAATGTTGTACATCTTATATATAATGACATAGATGTCAATACCTTAATCTAATTTTTTCTGTAAAAAAAGGTATAGTTATATAATAAGTTTTATCAAATGTAAATGTTAATGGTCTATTTATTTTTTTAATATGTAGTAATTAACGATGGAGGGTGAGGTCTCAATATATATTTTTTGGATGGCTGCTCCTTAATTATGATAATTACAATTTTTATTATATTTAAATATAATTAAATCATCATCTTTTAATATGTTTTAAGATTAAATTATGTGGAAAATATTGTTGCAAGTATGTGCACTTGGTGTTGTAATTGATGTCATCAAGCTTTGGTGTTGTAATTGGTGTCAACTATATGAGCAAGAGATTTTTGCAAGAGTGTGAGTAGTTGATATTGAGTTGGTGTTTTCTCTAATGTTGCTTTGATTAGTTTCATTATGTTGTCATTAGTAAGTTACTGATGTCAACCTCTTGGGTTGCTTTGATAAGATTTTTTCCATGGATGTATGATTGAGTTAATATGATTCAATTGGTTTGGTGGTGATGAGGAAGTGTTGAAGATGTTGAGGATGTGTCTCTAGTGGTTGGTTTCCAAGTGATTTTTAGAAAATTGAATAAAAGGACAAAACAGTGTGTTGCACTAGTCTTCTATGTTGCAAAGTAGCATTATGAGTTGGCTCCAATTTTCTTCTAGGTTGAAGATCTACTTGTGCAGTTCAAATACATTGATTAGAGGTTTTTAAAGGTGTTGCATTAAAAATTTGGTGTGTTGGATCATTGTGCAAAGGAAGGTGTTCACCAATGCATAAATTGTGTATTGTAGAGGTGTCTAGGAGAAATGTTTTTTTTTTATTTCTCCATAGATTGGTTTTAGGTCTTGCAAATATGAAAGTGTGCTAACATTTTTTATATCTTTCTTTTGTTGAAGTTGTTTGTGGTTTGGTGCTTTGAAAGTTAGTTCCTTGTATTGCAGTATATGAGAGAATTATTTGAGTATATTTGGTGTGTACATTCTTCAAGTGAATATTGTTTTGAAGGAATTTGTTGGATTTTAGGGTATTTTTGGAATATTCTAGATCATGTTCAAATGTTATGTGGTGTCTATGAGTCATCTTTGGATTTGAGGAAGCATGTACTTAAGTATTAATGGTGTTAACATAGATTCAACTGACCTTAGGTGTTTACACTAGTTGCAAAGTTGCTTATGTAATTATGGAAGTGTGGTGTGGTGTGTATGAGTGGACTTATATTCTATCTAAGGTGTGTTGTGGTTTACCTTCATTACATTCCATCGACCTAATTTGAATTTTCAAAGTTGAGGTCCATAACTGATTTTGGAGATTGTTTTCAAGGTTGAAGATGGTATGAATGTGTGTTGAGTTGTTGAGGGATGATGGGATAGGTGTGAGAGATGTCAATGATATGAATTATAAATTTGTAAGGGTATGTGCAGGATCATGATGGGCCAAAAAGTGGCAATATGATGGGTATGTGGCTGACGACATTTTTTTTACCCAAAATTGATGAAACAAAAAGGGTATTTAAAGGATATTCTCAACTTTCCAAAAATATAAATTATTATTTACTTTGAATTTAATAAGTAATTATTATTCATTTTCTATTCAAATTACAACTAAATTCTTGATTGATAGACTAATTGAAAACCATCTATAGCTTTTAAACAATATAATATTTTTTGAATCCAAAACATACGTCACATTCTATGCTTTGTATACTATAGGATTAAAAAAATAAAAATTGAATTTCATGAATTTTTAACCTTGTTAAGGTGGTCAGACATACGAGTTTTTTATATTTTTTAAAATTTGTAATAAAAAATTCATAATTAATTAATTAATCAAAAAAAATTACATACATCACATCAAGACATGAGTCCTCTACTTATATCTAAAATGTTATAAAAAAATATTATCATTTTATTGTGGTTAGGGTGGTCAGAGACCTACTTATTTTTTCCCTGAAATTTAAGTACTACTACATTGAAATTTCAAATTTTCACCAAATAGATTTCTTTTATTTTTAAACAAACCTAGTAGTTTAGAAATTGCATTCAATTTGCTACAGATTCTATTCTTACATATTTTTGAAATAATATAGATTACTTATTCAAATTTTTACGTCAAGTTTCCTACCTCTAATTTTTCTAATTTTTTTGCCACTTAAGGGCCTGTTTTTTCCATGACGATCCTGCACATACCCGTAAGGTGTGAATTTGTGTAGTGTAGTAAAACCTTTCATGTATTAGATTACTAAACGCATTGAAAAAAATGAGTCTACAATTCTTCAGAAGGACTACGAAGGTGTTTGTGATGTTGTGGTGGATATTTATGTTGCATTGAAATGGATTTCTCATTATAACACTCTTCTCTATCTTCTTTTCTATTATAGCAGTGAGTCTTTCTTTTTGTTGGGTAGTGAGCCCTCCGGTAGTGATCCCTATTATATTTGGTGTTGATATTACTTTATATTGTAATGTAATCCTCATTGTGGTTTTTCTGTGTATGGTGTTGATTCAGTTATGTTTTTGTTATCTGAGTTTATGATAAAACATTCTAATAGATTAATATTTAATTAGATTAATTTGGATCTGAATGTGTGTGAGGGTTTTCAAGCTTTAAGGTACAACTAATTCACCCCCCTCTCGGTTTTCTTGTGCATTCAAAAATTGGTATCAAAGAAAGGATCCTTGGAAGAAAGATTAACCACTTGAGGTGGGATGGCACATGAGAAAGATGTTCCCTTGTTTGATGGATCTAACTATGCTTTCTTGAAGACAAGGATCAATGAAGGTTATTTAGTGTCTCTTGGATTTTAAATATGAAAGTCTGTTGAGACTAGATATACTATTCCTACAAATGGTCTCTGTACACTACTAATGAAATCAAGGCCTATGAAAATAATGGTAAAGCAAGGTATGCTCTTTTAAGTGGTCTTATTAATTTTGAATTGGTGAAAGTTATGAATTTGAAAAATGCTAGGTAAATTTTGATAAAATTAGAAAGAATTTATGAAGGAGATGATAAGTTGAAGCAAGATAAGAGACATAATCTGAAGATCATGTTTGAGACCCTATGAATGTCTGAAGATGAAAACATCACAAAATATTTGCAAAAGATCTATGAAGTTGTCAATGGCATTAGAGGTCTTGGCAGAGAATTGAAAGAAGAAGTGGTAAAGAAGGTACTCAAAAATCTTCGTAAATCTTATAGTCATAAATTCTTTACTATTGAATAATTACAACATTTGAATCAATATACCAAAGATTAGTTGTATGGTTATTTAACTACTTTTGAAATGAGAGAATTTGGCACAAGTGCAAAAGTTGAGACATCTTTTAAGGTTGGTAAATCAGAGAAGACCATGGAATCATATCAGGAAGATCTTGATGATGTAGAAGATAACTTTAAGAGAAGAATGAAAAAGGTTACTAGAAAGTATATAGGTAAGTTTCATTTCAAATGTTTCAGTTGTGGAAAGATAGGTCATTATGCTTCAAGATGTCCAAATAGAGCTTTAAATGAAAAAATAGGGAGAACGAAGGTAAAATAATTATGAAAAGTTATTATGTCCAATAAAATGTAAATACATTTGATGATGAATCTAATTATGGAGATGATGAGGATAGTGAATGCATCTTCATGGATTTTAAAGATGAAACTAATTCTGGTAACTCTGAAAGATGTGTGAAGGAAAGGGCTCTACAAGCAAGTGTTAATACTGAAGGAACTTTGATGTCTGCTTTTAATGCTATACAGGAGAAGAACTACTGGATCATTGACAATGGATGCTCTAATCATATGACTAGTGATAAGAGTAAGTTTATTAAACTGAAAAATATGAAGAAAGACTTGTTAGGTTTTGTGATGATACATCTACTAAGATATGTGGAAAAGGTTCAATTAGTTTTGATGGAAAGCATAATACTAATGCTATTTACTATGTTAAGGTCTTAAGGAATAACCTCTTGAGTTTTGGACAAATGTGTAGCAAAGGATCATACAATATTTTGTTTCAGGATGATGGTTGTGAGATCAAAAAAGGCTCTAAAATTGTGATTGTTGTTCGAAGAAGGATGGTTGGAAATGTCTATTAGCTCAAAGGTGTTGATGATTATTGTTTCATGAGTTAGATCAATGAGAGTTGGTTATGCCATAGAATAATTTTCCACATAAATTTTGATAACCTAGTTGGGATAAGTTCAATTCAAGTTGTGTGAGATCTTCCAAAGATTACAAAGCCTATCAATGTTGTATGTAAGGAATGTCAAGTTGGAAAGTGAGCAAGAAGAAGTTTCAATATCAAAGAACAATCTTTTAGTAGACTATTGGAATTGGTGTGTACATATATTTGTGGTCCTCAACCATAAGAAGTATTCAAGGTGAAAGGTATTTCATTTTATTCATTGATGATTATTCTAGAATGACATGCGTTACTCTTGTCAAAGAAAAATTGTAAGCTCTAGATAAGTTTAAACCATTTAAAGTTATGGTTGAGAATGAAATGGATATGAAAATCAAATGTTTGAGGTTTGAAAAATGTGGAGAGTCACCTCCAATGAGTTGCATATATTTAGTTAGAATCATAGAATAAAAAGGAATTTATTTTCCCCTAGGACTCAACAAAATGGAGTGGTTGAAAGAAATAATATGATTCTTCATGAAACTACAAGGACAATGCTGAAAGAAGAAACTATACTACAATTATATTGGAGAGAAGCAATTCATACTTATGTTTACATACTTAACAGAGTGAAAACAAGAGAAAATACACAAAGAATCCTTATGAGATATAGTATGGAAGAATTCCTACTATCAAATACTTTAGATTGTTTGGAAGGAAATATTATATAAGAAGAGAGGAAGAAAACTTAGGAAAGTTTGATGCAAGGTATGATGAAGGTATCTGAATCATGGGGAAAATAGGGTTGTTAGTCCCCTATTCTCCTTGGTTCATTCAATAATGTCCTAGTAACCCTAATTGGATTGACTATCAACCTAACAAGGTGATTCAATTCTCAACAAGGAATATCTAGGAAGGGGTTCTTTAAGCTTTAAGGGGTTCACCACCAAGAAAATGCTTGGAAAATAAAAATAAGCATTCAACTCACACAACCTAATAATCCAAGCTAAATGATGAATGAAAATGATGAAATTATGCAACAAGGAGTTAGGATGTATGTACTTGGAAAGTTTGGAAATGCAACAAGGATTTCAAAAATGTAAAGAAGCTGTCAAAAAGTTGTATGGAGGAAAAAGACACCCTTATTGTTGTCTTAGTGCTGCTACTAATTTTTGGGGAAAATACATAATCTTTGGATGTCAGAATCGAATCTGAATGAATTTCTAAATAGATAACCTTGGGAGGACTAAGACACCCTAGGTGGGGACATAGTCCCATTCTAATTTTTTGGAATCTTTGAATGTGGTCATAAGGCTTGATGTCTACTCTTCCTTCTTCTCTGATCTCAAGTTCTAAAACTTTTGGATTCCACCTGTAGGTGAGTTTTCATGAATATGACAAATTTTTAATGTTGCAACTTTCACTTCAAATGATCTTCAAGTCTTGAACCTAAATCTACAATCACAAACATACAAGAGATGGAAAACTTGTTAATTGTTAGTGAATGGGGGTTTGCATTGGTCAAACCCCTTGTTGGTAATTAAACCTTGAAATGAAATGAAATGGAGGGAAATGATGAATGAACAAAATGAAATGTTAAAGATCACCAAACCCTTGTAATAAGGTGTTTCAAATATGCTTGAAATGGCTGCAATGGATGTGGTTATTGACTCTTGCTTGATTGATGTTGATCTTGCTTGAAACACTTTCTTGAATCATAAACCCTACATCACAAATGTTAGCACAATAACAAACATGATGCAACAATATCCTTGATATGATGATTGAATCTTGATGATGGCTCCAAATACTTTATGAAGAGCTCTTGAATACTCAAACACTTGAATGCTTGGATGCTTGTTATATTCTTAGATTGCTTGGATATAAAAAATGAGTGTATGAACCTTTTATTTATACTTATCTAAGCTTAATATCCTAAAATTACACCACAACAAGTTGACATATGAATTAATTAATTAAAGGAGGCTAAATCCCAACAAAATTTGAAATTAAATCCTCAAAATACCTTAAGGGTGACTAAGACACCCTAGGTGGCGTCTTAGTACCAAGGCATGAAACTTGGGGCACATACACCAAAAAGGGTCCCAAGACCTTTGGGGGAAGAAGATGCCCTAGGTGATGTCTTAGTCCCAACCCAAAAATCAAGGACACTTAGATAGAATCATTAAATTATCACTTACACATTGATGTTTTTCCGGATTAGCCAGAATATTATGTAGTTCATTGGGCTTGTGGATGCAAAATAGGACCAATTAAGACATAAATAGGGATAAATAAGCCAAGGCAGGCCCAAAAAAGTGTGAAAATGCAAGGGTATGCATTTTCCTACACTACATTTAGCCCCCACTTTAGTGAGAGGAGGAACTTGCTTCAAACTCACACTAAAGTACCCAACCACGCAATCAAGAGGGGTTTAAATGTACGCATGCTAGTAAGATAGGATGAAAATGATGAAGAGGGTTTCCATGTCCCTAAGACCAAGATATTATGGAAAACCAACATAGGGACAAGGGAACATGCTTTTGGATGATATATGAAGCCATAACTAGATCACAAACATAGACCATCAAATACAGGAAAAGGAAAAAAGGAAAAGAAAAGGGAAAATGCCACGGATCAAGCTTCGACTGGTTGTCCAACGTGGTGGACTGAGTCTAGGCTATTTTTCCAAAAAGGTTTACAAGTGGAACACACTGTCCACTATGCAAACAAAATACATGCTCATAAGGGCTAGTGAAGCTAGTTGTTCACTAGGTGAGCCCTAGGAAGTCCATATCAATGTCACACCCCTATGACTATGATAAGGACAAAAGAAAATGCATGCTCACAAGGGCTAGTGAGGCTAGTTGTTCACTAGGTGGGCCCCAAGGGACCATATCAAAGCCACACCTCCATGACTATAATAAGGTACAAAAGAAAATGCATGCTCACAAGGGCTAGTGAACCTATTTGTTCCCTAGGAAATCCTTAGGGGACCATATCAAAGACATATCTCTATGAATTTAATAAGGTACAAAATAAGAAAAATGCAATAAGAAAGAGGGATGTTCAAAGGGATTTTACTTAATTCATGCGAGGTATTAATCTTAGGCGACATTGTGCTTAATGTCTTTGACAGAGAGAGAGGGGTAGTGGGAGACCTAAATAAAAGGAGAGAGAGAGAGAAAGAGAGAAGGATAGAAAGAGAGGGGGGAGGGATATGGAAAGTGATAGGGAGATGGAGAGGGAGTGAGAGAGATAGGAGTGAGAGAGAGAGGCTTGAGAGGGAGAAATAGAGGGAGGGAGAGGGAGAGAGAAAGAGACTTGAGAGGGAGAGAGGCAGAGAGAGAGATCTAGTTGTGGTGGGAAGGAGAAACCTGAGAGAGAGAGAGAGGGAGTGGGAGAGAGAGACCTAAGAGAGAGACAAATACTTGAGAGGGAGAGATGGAGATAGAGAGATAAAGGGATGGAGAGGGAGAGAGAATTGAGAGGGAGAGAGGGAGAGAAAGAGACTTGAGAGTGTGAGTATGTGATGGAGAGAGAGGAGAGAGAGTGTGGGAGAGACCTTAGAGAGAGACCTAAGAGGGAGTGGGAGAGACCTAAGAGAGAGGTAGAGAGAGAGAGAGATGGTGTGAGAGAGTGAATGGGAGAGATAGCCACTTGAGATGGAGACTTGAGAGAGAGAGAGAGATAGTGTGTTTGTTTGTGTGTGTGTGTGTGTGTGTGTGTGTGTGTGAGAGAGAGAGAGAGAGAGAGAGAGAGAGAGAGAGAGAGAGAGAGAGAGAGAGAGAGAGAGGGAGATGGAGAGTGTGAGTGTGAGAGAGATATGAGAGAAGAGAGAAAGGGAGTGGGAGAGACCTGAGAGAGAGAGAAAGAGAGAGAGGGAGATAGAGAGAGAAAAGGAGGGAGTGGGAGAGACTTGAGAGAGAGAGGGAGGGAGGGAGGGAGGGAGGGAGACTTGAGAGGGAGAGGGAGAGGGACTTGAGAGGGAGAGAGGGAGGGAGAGAGGAGAGAGAGTGAGAGAGAGATATAGGGAGAGAGGGATGGAGGGAGACTTGAGAGGGAAAGGGAGAGGGACTTGAGAGGGAGAAGGAGAGAGAGATGAGAGAGAGTGGGAGAGAGGTACCTGAAATGGAGATGGAGTGTGTGTGTGTGTGTGAGAGAGAGAGAGAGACCTAAGAGGGAGACAGACTTCAGAGAGATGGAGAGAGAAAGGGAGAGAGGGAGATGTTGAGTGAGAGGGAGATGGAGAGAGAGAGAGAGAGAGGTGAGAGAGGGAGAGAGAGAGTAGAGAGAGAGAGAGAGAGAGAGAGAGAGAGAGAGAGAGAGAGAGAGAGAGAGAGAGAGAGAGAGAGAGAGAGAGAGAGAGCAAAGAGAGAGAGAGAGGAGGGAGTGGGAGAGAATTAAGAGGGAGAGAGAGAGACTTGAGAGGGAGAGAGTGTGAGTGTGAGTGATATATTGAGAGAGAGACCTAAGAGGGAGAGAGGGAGTCAGAGAGACTGAAGAGGGAGAGAGAATTAGGAGGAAGAGAGACTTCAAAGGGAGGAAGAGACATAGAGAGATGGAGAGGGGAGATGAAGAGTGAGAGGGAGATGGAGAGGGAGAGAGAGAGGGAGAGGTAGTGGGAGGGACCTGAGAGAGAGAGGTAGAGAGAGAGAGAAAGGATGGAGATAGAGGTAGAAAGATATATCTAGAGCTCAAGGAGAGAGGGAGTGAGAAAGATAGGTATAAAGATGGAGAAAGAGAGAAGAAAGGAGGGAGGGATAGGTCTAGAGCTTAAGGGGAGACATAGTGATAGATAGAGAGGTAGAGAAAGGGATAGAGAGATATTATTATTTATGAATATTTTTTTATCTCCTTGCTACAAAAAATATAAATATTTCATTATTCATTACTTTTTCTAATGTTTCAAGTATTTTGAGATGAGTTACCAAAAAATCATGAAAAAAAGACTTTTCATGTCAAAGTAGTGAGCATTTAATGTTTCAAAAAGAAATATGAAGTTCAAATTATTATAATTATTTTTTTATGTACAATATAGAAACACCAACTATTCCAATGTGTAGAGCTCTTAATTACCTTTTCAACACCTATAAAAGACTTTGCATGTGAAAGTAGTGAGCATTTGATGTTTCAAAAATGAAATATGAAGTTAAAATTACTATAATATATTTTTTTGTGTACAATATAGAATCACCACCTATTCAAATGTGTAGAGATATCAATTACCTTTCCAACGCCTATAAAAAGTTGAAATTTTGTTAAGAAATGCAAAAGTTATGCCCATTTTACTAAAGAGAGTTTTTTAGGTCTTCAAAACAGATATCCGTTTTGTTTTTCAAAAAAATGGGTTCCTTCATTCCAAAATGGAATATCCATTTCGGTTTTGTATTAACTAACCAAAATGGAAATTGGCTCGGATTTGTTTTGAGATTGCCTGACCTAGAAAGTCAAACCAAAAAGCGTGTTTTGAAAAAATTGCTTAGATTTTCGAAGTTCACCCTTGTGGCTGACAACCTTTTTTTTATCCGAATTTCATCAAATGAAAAGGGTTTATAGAAAAAATTTCCAACTTTCCACCAATATAACTCTTGTCTTATTTTGAATTTAATAAATAATTATTATTGATTTTCTATCTACACTACGTATAAAGTCCCGATTTATAGGCTGATTGAAAAAATTCTATAACTTTTAAACTACTTAACATTTTTCGAATCTACAAGATGAATCACATTCTATGTTTCACATACTATAGGATTATAAAAAAAAAATATTGAATTTCATAAATTTTTGACCAAGCTATGGTGGTCAAACACAAACATTTTAATAATTCTAAAAAGTTCTAATAAAAAAATCATAACTAATTATTTACATGGAAAAAAATTACAAAAAAAAATCTGGCACATTCTCGCACATGTCATCTACTTATCTTGAAAATTTTAGAAAATAATATTATTTTTTTCTTGTACTTAGGGTGGTTAGACATACACCTACTTCTTATCTTTTTCCTAAAAATTTAGTACCACTACACTGAAATTTCAAATTTACTCAAAACAATTTTTATTTTTTTTCCAAAAAAGGACTAGTAGCCTAGAAAATACATTAAATTTTCTATAACTTTTGTTCTTATATATTTTTAAATTATGTTAATAATGTATTCAATTTTTTTTGTCAAGTTTCCTAACTCTGATTTTCTAAATTTCATCACCACTTAGAGGCCTAGTTTGGACCCCCATGATCTTGCACATACCCTAATATGTGAAATTTTTTTTGAGATTATTTATCTAGTGAAATATTTCAAGAGTTTCATGCTTACTATCTTCCAAATTCTCACAAAAATTATACGGTATGTTATTTGTATTTATGGTAGAATGTTAAACATCCTCTAGTGTCCTCTTGATCATAAATACTCTACAAATTTTGGTAGTTCTCTAGGAGTAAATTTTTGGTTCTTCCTACATCCATGCATCCAATACCTCCTCATAGTATGTCCTATAAGCACTAATCTCTATTTCAACATACCCTTATAAGTTTGGTTATTCAAGAGTGTCATTTAGTGGGAGTCTTGAGAATATGTAGAGGTTTTTTTTATCAAAATTATTATATTATTTTGAGTTTACTTCCTTTGTAGATGATTCATTTGGTTTTTTCTCCAAGGGAGTGTGGACTATTATGTTATCATGAAAAAATGATATTTATTCCTTTCTTGAGTCTATAATATCATTTGTGTCGACAAACCACCTTAGTCCTACTAATTTGTTGAATAAATCAAAGGTTTCTTTGATGGAACTACCTCAAAGTCTTGTACAATTTGTTTTACTTGCCTCATAGTTAATTCTACCTATTTCCATATTCCCAAGGTTTTCATCCTACTACCATCTACTAAACTAATGTTGTAAGGTGTTTGTTCAACCTTTACCTAATTGTCCTAATTGTTCAACCTTTACCTTTACCATCACATTTGTTATTTTCTTATGGTCTCTGTTAATTGTAATCATGATGGGTATTGCTTTCCATTCACTATTAGTGGGTATGTGCAGGATCATCATGGAAAAAAAAGGCCCTTAAGTGGCAAAAAATTTAGAAAAATCAGAGTTAGGCAACTTGACATAATAATTTGAATAAGTTATCTATATTATTTCAAAAATATGTAAGAATAGAATCTGTAACAAATTGAATGTAGTTTCTAAATTACTAGGTTTGTTTAAACTACTAGGTTTGTTTTAAAAAAATATATATATATTTGGTGAAAAATTGAAATTTCAATATAGTAGTACTTAAATTCAAGGAAAAAACAAGAAGTAGGTATCTGCCTAACCACCCTAACCATAATAAAATGATAATTATTTTTTATAAAATTTTAGATATAAGTAGAGGACTCATGTCTTGATGTGATGCATATTTTTTTGTAATTTTTTGAAGTAAATAACTAATTATGATTTTTTTCTTACAACTTTTAAAAAATATAAAAAACTCATATGTCTGACCACCTTAACTTGGTCAAAACTTCATGAAATTCAATTTTTCTTTTTTTTAATCCTATAGTATGTGAAGCATAGAATGTGACACATGCTTTGGATTCAAAAAATGTGATACTATTTGAAATCTATAGATGTTTTTCAATCAACATATCAATCAGGACTTTAGTCATAATTTGAATAGAAAATGAATAATAATTACTTATTAAATTCAAAGTAAAGCATAATTTATATTGGTGGAAAGTTGAGAATCTCCTTTAAAAACCCTTTTGCTTTCATCAATTTTGGGTTAAAAAATAGTCATCAACCACATACCCATCATATTGCCACTTTTTGGCCCATCATGATCCTGCACATACCCTAGTATTTCCTATTGTTCTTATTTATGGTGATTTACATTGTTGTTTATTCTAGTATTTGTAAAAATAAATTAGTTTTCCTAATAGATTAGAGTTTTTTGGGTAGTTTTATTAGTTGTTTTAGTATTCCCACCTCTTATTTTGAGAAGTAATCATTTTGTTCTACCTCTTGACATTTTTAATTACTGATAATTTTCTTTGTTTGTTCAACTATTTTTCATGGTTTTTCTTCTTTCGGTGAAATCATTCTTCATCTATAGTCTTTTCTTCCTCAATGGTTATATATCTATCATTTATATTATTTTTTCCCTATCTTGTAATTATTCTTTCTCTATTTTTATTTTTGTCACTTTCTTGTACATAGGTCTGATATTGTGCTTCAGATCTCTTAGTCCCAATATGAATTTATTTTCATTATGCTATCTCCTATTTGTTTCATCTAATTATTTTTGTAATCTTTCTTAGAATTCTTTCTCCTCTAGATGGATTTATGGTTTTTAATTCATCACTCTTAGATTTAGGTGCCACATTTTTATAATAAGTTTCAAATTTGTTACAGTTGAATACATCATGCTTATTGCTTCCACAAAATCCACATGGTTTTTCCTTGTCTCCTCAACATTCCATTGTGAAGTGTCTTTGTTTATCACATCTAAACTAGGTGGTATTTGTTTTGCTTCTGCTTCCTCTACCTTAGCCTCTAGCTCCTCTATGTTTGCCTCTATCACTATATGTCCCTAATTCTATTAGTTTTGTAGGTAATTTATGTTCCTACATATTTTCCATTTCAAAATTGCATACCCATGATCTTGTAGGTAAAGTGGTCTTTTTTCCAAACCTTTTGCATATGCCATCTCTCGTTGCTCATTATGGTTTCCTAGGCTTAGATTCTCTCTTATTTGAAATAGTTGTGATGGATAGACTTGTATTGTGTATTCATCCCACTCTCTACAAGTTTCATAGTAAACTAGGTTCATGTTTTTAGGTAGCTCCCTTAGATCTACCCTTAGTGTATTTTCTTTCTTTTTGTTGGAACACAATGATCTACTAAGAGGGGGGGTGGATCAGTAGATTTTAAAAATTCAACTCTTAAAACCTATTGCATAGTCTACTTTCTTTAACCCTTAATGTGCAAATATTAATAATGTGATACATAAATATGCATGTACACAAAGACACCACATAACAACAGATATACGTGGAAAACCTGAAATGGAAAAACCATGGTGACAAAGCTTGCTTGAGTCTACTACTCAAATTCAGGGTCACAATCCAAATCTTTGTTACAATGCATTTAGGGCTACAACCCAAGGATACAAAAACACCCTAATTTAGAAGCCACAACTTCAAGGATGAAACAACACCCTAATCTAAGCTACAACTCAGTACAATAAGAACAATCTCAAATATGCATAGACTTGGTTCTACAAAACCTGATATGCATCAATACATACAATAAATTTTTGCAATTATTGCAACTTACTTTATGTTGTTGAAGTTGCACTCTCAGCAACACACATCTACTCTGCACTCTCCTCTGTGCATAGAACATTTATTGTTCTATCTTCCCGCACTTATCTTCTTTCCCCTTCTATAGTAACTCATACATATATACTCTCTTGAATGCAAACCTAGATGATGTTTTGTTTTATAGCCTAGGACTTTATAAGTGCATTTTCTATTTGCTGTACATCTCTCTCTTTTTTGCATACACAAAAAATCACACTTCTTATCTCTATAGCATACATCTCTCTTAGATGTTACACTATACAACACATCTTACAACTACAAGTTGTTCTCATTGTTCATGCACACTAATTATCATTATCTAACATTGACAATATCTAATTTTCTTCTATCTCTACCGACCTGTAATCTCTACCTCAAGATTTTGTCAACCATCTAGATCATCTCTAGCTTACTATTAGGGTTTTATTCATATGCTAAGTTCACCAGCAAGCTACCTGTACATTGAGCTACACGCCATCACCTAGCTCATCATAAAGACATCTAATAAGGTTTATCAGATATCACCATACCTCTACATTGAGCCACACAACATTAAATTTTCATATAGAGAATTTTCCTTCATTCATTCTCTATCAAACCCTAGAATAATATTATGCATTCAATGCATTCTCCTATTCATTCAATTTGATTCGATCTTCAAATCTTTTAAAAACTATACTGCTACTTAACAGATCAAATCTTCATTCAATTGGTCACTTGGTGCAGCTAGACCAATTAACTCCTTCATTCATGTCAGTTACCAGAAGAAACCCTCTTCACATTGAGTTAGCCGTTTGTGATTACTGCATTCAAATATGGTTGTCAATCTTCTTCGCACCATGATCCTGTGATCCTCTATTCATCTCCATGTCTTTAAAATCTGACCATAAGATAAGCAGTCATTCAACTTACCATCGTCGATCTTAGGGTTATTTATCATGTCACACATCACCATTAAATATTTACCGCTTAATCACCATCATTGATCACATAACCATTGCAATCACATAATGCATCGCAATAACCTTAAATCATGACCATCAAATCAACCTTATTCAAATACTTCAATCTTGACTATTGGATGAATGGTCCTTTAAATATCCACCACAAGACTCCTTCATACATCACTTTCCATACGCGGGGTCCACCAAGACACATGTCCAAAGCCTTCTATCCCGCAAACTCTAACAACAGGCTCGGACAAACCTTGCGGGGTCTTTGGATTGTTGCCATTTTTCATCCACATCATTGCTATGCAACTCACAACAATGATGTGATTTGATATATCAAAAATCACACTTTGTCACTTGTCAGCCTTTGTCGCCATCTTGTTGGGTCCCACTTATCTTATCTCTCCATCATGGAAGGCAGAAACATTAGAATTACAAGTCGAGGGTTATGAAGATTTGGAAACCTCTGAATTACCAACCACAATGATAAGTCCCACTAAAAATATCTTGTCATGCCGATACCATTGGCTATTGTAGAAAAGTGGTCCTCATGCCATCGTCTCACCACATGTCACTATTCATTATCACTTCTTGCCATGTGTCATCCTTTCATTTGTTGTTTGACTATACTATCAACACACATCATCCTCCTCTTACCAGGTCTTACTACCATGTTCACTTTATTGGGTCCCATAGTCGGCATCATACTCCTATCTCCCAATAACTAAAAACTCAAACCTTAGAACCTCATGTCAGAGGTTACAAATTTTTTGATAAAAGGGGGGATAAACGGGTTTTACAGTGACCCGAAACCACAAAGTAACAAAACAGGAGAAGACTGAAACAACGGTCCAAAAAATAAAAAAACTGTCAAAGAAAATAAAACCAGCATCAGCAAGCAGCAACAAAAAGTCTCAAAGAAGCTAGCAAACAGCCAGCAAACAGAAGAAGCAGGGCCCGACCACCACTAGTTCATAGAGTTCAGGAGCTCATCCGCAACCTCCTCCAAGTCCACCATTTCCTGAGCCCCCTCCATAAAGATCTGAGCCATACTAAGGGTAGTCTAGAATTTCCTTTTCGTGCTAGATCTGGTATGTTTGGATATCCCAGCTTCCTCGTCCTGGTCTTTCTCCTGATCAAGGTTGACAATCAGAGCTCTCTTCTGGGTTTTCTCCAGTCTTTCAGACATAGCCTTGATGATAACAGAGTTATGTCTGGCAATTCTGCAATTTTGCTCGGCGATCTTTTTCAAGGTTCCTTTGATTTTTTCAAGTTCATTTTCGATAGTGCTGTCCTTTTGAGGAATATTCTTCATATTGTTGTGCTTCTCTGCTTCAAGCTGAATAAGCCCAGTGACTTTAACTTCAATTTCCCCCAGTTTTCTATGAAGAGACAATTTTTTTGTTTTCAGCTCACTTATCTCATGAAAAACCCATTTGGCAGAATTGAGTTGGTCCTGGGAGTAGCTTTTAGCATTACCAACAAAGTCAAAAGGGGGGTCACTTTTAGGATTGACCCCAAAGAACACTGACTCCGCACCTCTCGGGGGGCTCAAGTTTTCCTGATGAATATTCTGGGGGGCGTGAAGTTCCTCAAGGCTGGCCCCAGTAGTCTTAGCAGAAATAGTAGGGGAGTCATCAGGGTAGGACACAAGCTTATTAACTGGGGAGCAAGAGTGAGCCATATTGGCATTAGGGTTAGTGTGGCCAGAGGCCGAAACAGAGCAAGCTCCAGAAGGTTGAGGGGAGCGGCCAGAAGCAGAAGGAGGGGGCAAAGGAGGCGAAGGGCTCTGGACACGGTCGGGAGAAGCTTTGGTTTTAGACAAGCTAGGCTTAGTATCATCTTCGTCAAGCTCCAGCGGGGCCAAAGGGTTAGGAAGGGTGGCATATTCTGAAAGTGCTCAAAAATAAGTCTTAAAAGACCCGTGTGAAGAATCGGGTATCTTTTAGGGCTTCTTCTATGATCAGAAAAGTTGTTTCTCAGAGAACAGAGCAAGAAGAAGGGGATAGAGATATGCACCTTATGCCGGAAGTGATTAAGCAGCACGAAGTGATAACCATAGACCCTTGTGAAGCGACCGTCGAGCGTGATGTACTCCATGATAACCCTTAGCACTTTTCTCCACAAAGCTTTTATAGTGTCCACTTCATAGTAGCTATTCGACATCTTGACCAGTTTTTGTTTCTCCATTTCAGATTTGGGAAATTTCAAAACAGCTTCGTCGGAGAATTTCCTGTCTCTGAAGAATTTGTTCTCTTCCATCGGAATGCACGTGACCTCCACAATCAGGGCTTCATCAATTTGAACTTTCCTCCCAAACAAGAAGACCTCCCCATCATTCCAATTCTTCTCAAAGAAGTCAGTAATCTCCTCCTTAGGGCCATGGAGTTTCTCAATGAACACAAGTAATCCACCCCTTCTGATTTTACTCCAAGCTTTTGCATTCTTGGTGTGTGATTCAAAGCTGGTAGGCTCCACCCTCCTCAGTTCCCCACCCATAATAGACAGGTTAGTGAGAATACTGTTACAGACAAAAGTCTTGTTCCAGAAAGTTCCTTTGTTTCTCAGGACCCACAATATGTGCCAAAGAAGATAATTAATCATCCGGATCCACTCGGCCCCATTATATCTTTGGATATTGCTATTCATAAATCGTACCTTTCTCATTATGACATGACACTGCCTTTTTTCCGTTCACCATATCGAACTCCAAAAGAGCTTGAACATTGGAGTGGAGTTCGGTCTTCTTATGCCATGTAAGGAAAGTGTCACTCTTAACTCCCTCATTGGCAAAAAAATCAGCAACCACGTTCGCCTCACGGTAGGCATGAGTTATTTTTATATTATCCAAGTTACTAAGTAAGGCCTTCGAATTATCAATCCAATTTTTTATCGACCATGCTGGCTATGATCTGCCACAAAGGCTATCAATAATATTTTTTGAGTCACCTTCAATCCATAGATTTTTGCATTTAATTCCCACAGCCAAGTTGATTATGTAATAAGCCCCCGCCGCTTCCACCACATGATTGGTTTGGATTCCCAAGGGAGAGGCAACATCACCCATAAAGTTACCTGCCAAATCCCTTAAGACCCCACCACACCCAGCCTTTGCTGGGTTTCCCTTGGCCACCCCGTCGAAGTTGGCTTTAGCCCATCCTTCCATTGGAAAACACCAGCAAATTCCAACCCTGGAATTATTGGTAGAATTAGGGGCAATAGAAATATCCCAACTAATTCTCCATTCCCTAGCAATCAGGCTATCATAAGGGGAACAAGCCACAGTATCAATCTTATCTTCCCTGAAGGGGACAATAGAAAATTTTTTCTTGATCATTCTAAGAATTCTCTCAAACACAATTTCCTCTGAAGATTCCTTATCCCTGAAAATCCGGTTGTTTCTCTCTTTCCAAATTCCCCAAGCCAAATGGGGGAACGAGAAGGCCCAAAGTTTTTTAATAAAGGGGTTGAAAGAGGGGGGTTTCCATTGAACAAAAAAATCCTCAACAGACTCTGGAGGGGCCCAAGAGAAATGCCAGCATTTTAGAAGTTTGTCCCAAACCATGGAGGAGAAAGGGCAATGAATAAAGAGGTGATTAGCCGATTCAGCATTGCTTTTGCAGAGGTAGCATCTATTAGGGATTAGAAATCCTCTTTTCCTAAGGTTATCCACAGTAAGAACTTTGTTTTGCAACAAGGACCAGAACAAAATGTTAACCTTAGGGAGGAGGTGCTTAGTCTAGGCTTGCGAACATAGGGGGGGAGGGTTAAGAGCCTGGGAAAACCTGGCAAAGGCAGAAGAGACAGAAAAGCATCCATACGGCTCAAATCTCCAAATAAGTCTATCCTCCTGATTAAATCAAAGTCTGACAACATTCAAGGAGGAGTAAACAGGGATAAACACAGGGTTAATCAAGGGGAGATTGATCCACTTACCATCTCGCCAATAGTCTTTGACAAAAAGACCAAAAGTGTCTTTACAAAAATCCACCCATCTACTGAGATTCCCATCCTGAGACAAAGGTTCATCACGCAACCAACAATCATCCCAAAATCTAACCTTGTTTCCATTACGCACCTGCCATTTCAATCCCAAATTAACCACCTTAATCCCATCAGACATGTAGTTCTAGCAACTTGATCCTTTCGGGAGATTGGGGCTATCCATAAAATCTCTGAGGGAATTATTATTCTGCAAATACTTGCTTTTGATTATATCACTCCACTCACCAGAGGAAGAGAAAAGTCTCCAAATCTATTTAGCTAGGAGCGATTTATTCAAAGGTCTAATTCTTCTTAGCCCCAAGCATCCTTCCTTTTTAGATCTGCAAACCAAATCCCATCCAACAAGAGGCATTCTTTTTCTTTCTTCAACTCCAGACCAAAGAAACCTCTTTTGAATCTTCTCAATGGTTTTAGCATATTTGGAGGGGATTTTAAAAAGACTGAGAGCATAGATGGGGAGATTCTGCAATGAGGCTTTAAGAAGCTAGAGTTTTCCAGCCTGGCTTACGCGAGCACCTTTCCAGCCTAAGATTTTTTTCTCAAATCTATCAACCAGAGAGATCCAGAAGGTGTCTAGAGGTTTTAAACAAAGGGGTAACCCCAAATAAGTAGCAGGAAGGGACTCAATCTTGCAACCAAGAATTCCAGCAATCTTTCTCTGTCTGTGCAAAGGAGTGTTGAGGAAGAACAGCGAGCTTTTTTGCTTATTTATGACCTGACCAGACGCTCTACCATAGGTATCCAACAATTTCTTCATCTCTTTAGCTTCTGAGACAGCAGACCATCCCATAAGCAAAGTGTCATCCACAAACTGTTGATGAGAGCATATCAAATTATTCGATGAAGGTTTGATCCCCATAATAGATCTTTGAGCAACCAATTTACTCATGTTTCTGCCTAAAACTTCAGCCATAATTATGAAAAGGATAGGAGAAATGGGATCACCCTGTCTTAACCCTCTAGAACTCCGGAAGAAGGTAGAAGGGGAGCCATTAATTAGAACCGCCACAGAAGCAGAGGAAATGAGTTGTTCAATGAGCTGCAAAACCCTTTCATTAAAACCAAAGGATTTTAAGATTTTAAACAGGAAATTCCAATCCACCCTGTCATAAGCCTTCGAAATGTCAAGCTTAAGAAGAAAACCTTCCGATTTAGAAACCTAGAGGGAATGAACATTCTGATGAGCATGGACAATAGAGTCAAGAATTTGTCTTCCAGGCACAAATCCATTCTGTTGAGGGGCAATAATAGATGGAAAAATAATGAGCATCCTAGAGGTAAGCACCTTTGAAATAATTTTATAGAAGGAATTATAGAGACTAATCGGTCTAAAGCCTTCAAAATCCTGCACACCAGGCTTTTTGGGGATAAGGACCAAGAAAGTAGCATTTAACTCCTTCAATAGGTTTCTAGAACGGAAGAACTCTTTCACCGCCTTCTCAACATCTTCCCTGACAATATCCCAAAACCAATGGAAGAAAAGTAACGGGAATCCATCAGGGCCAGGCGCTTTGCTTCCTTCAAAAGAAAAAATGGCTTTTTTGATTTCCTCACTGGTGGGAATTGTTGTTAACATTTCATTATCTCTAGAATTAACAATACTAGGGATAGCCTCCAATAGCTGATTTTGATCATCAACATCAATGTCCTCTTTCTCAGATAGGAGATTCTTAAAGAAAAGAACATCTTCTCTTATAATCTCCTCCTCCTCCTCATAAGTTCTTCCATCTACCACAATCTTAGCAATTTTGTTAGTAGCCCTGTGTTTAGAAGCTGAAAGGTGAAAGTATCTAGTATTTTTGTCTCCAGCTTTTAGCCAAAGAGCTCTAAACCTTTGTCTCCAGAATTCCTCTTCTCTGGTAATAACCTCATGGAGTTTTGAGAGAATCTCATTTTCCTTTTCCTTAGTATCAACCAAATAGCCTTCCTTCTGAATTTTGTTTTGGATTTCAGACAGCCTAAACTGAAGATCATATTTGATTTGAAAGATATTGCCAAAAGACTCTTTTTTCCACTTTCTGAGATTCATTTTAACTTCCCTTAGTTTTTTGGAAATTCTAAACAAAGCAATGCCTTTAATTTTGATATTCCACCAATTCCTAACTTCTTCTCGGAGGAGAGGATGGGAGAGACACATCTTCTCAAAACGAAAAGGGGTATTCCTCTTAATCTTTAAGGGGTCAGCAATGAAACTAATAGGGAAATGGTCAGAACCAATCCTAGGGAGGGTTTTCAAAGAACAACAATAATTTAAAAACTAGATATCAGAAACAAGGGTTCTGTCAAGTCTCACCTGGATAACAAAGTTATCAAAACTAGTGACTCACCAATAACAAAGAGAACCTATGAAACTTCCTTCAAAATGACTAAGTCACTTTAGAGAAAAACAACAACACCCAATACATCATTCTAATGTGGGGTCCACATGTTGTCATCACATATCCACATCACTACCAAGTCATAGCTCAATCACATCATGCCACGTGTCTACCTCATCATTATGGCTAGGTCCCACATGGAGTGCTTCCTTACTCCTTATCACTTCATTGCTTAGTCACAAGAAATATTAACTTTAAAAACTCTTTGTCAAAGGTTGTGAACTTTTTAAAACTCACGACATAGGGATAATAAAGAGAACCTTCTTCCTTATCAAGTTCCATTAGTTAAGTCACTGAGTCAGAAGGTTATGAAACTTTGGAACCATGCAACATAGGTTAGAAAAACTTGAAGACCTCCAACATCACCAACAAAAACTTTTAAAAACTTTGGAACCCCACGACATAGATTAGAAAATATTGGAACTCTGCGACTCCATTCACATTCGCCAAACTAATAGAAATGTATAAACTTAAAGAGTTAGGAAGAGTGGCTGGTCACCTCCATGAGATGAATGACATAAGTTGCAATTAATGCAACAGACAACCACCGATACTAGGTCAACATCAAAATAAAACATTTTGACAATGCCACAAATGAAAAAACATTAGGGTTTATCTGTAAACCCTAATATCATTCGAGAATAGAATTAATTCATTTTTTGGGACATCCATCACTTTCTCATCCTGTAAATCCAAGACTGGAATGCTCTTGAAAAATCCATCACGAATCTGCCACTGAGTTCACCATCAAGACCACTGCTCTCTCATCAATCCTCTGCCATCATGCCAACAAACTCCTTTGCCTAACTTTCCCTTTTGACATCAATGGAAACATATTCCAACAATCTCCCTCTTTGTCATTTATGGAAAAACTTAAATGCTCAATGATACCATTAATCATTTCAACATTTGTACCTGTATCATCATTACTTTCTCCTTCTATTGTTGCTTCCTTTAATACTCCTCTTTGAGAATTTGCATCACTTTCTATCTTTTGCTTAGATACTTGAGCATTTGTATACTTTCTCCCCCTTTGATATCAATGGAAAAAGGATCACTCCTCCTAACAATATTCTCCTCCTTTGACATTCCTTCTCCTTTGCTCATCCTTATGCTCACTTTGAGAATTTCTCACTTCTTCTTCCCTATGCTCAAATATTTATCTCAGGTCACCATACTGCTACAACCTTTACTTCTTCTTAGCATGGAAAAAGGACTTTTCTCCCCCTTTGAATGATACCAATGGAAAACATTTTTTTTTCTTGTACTAATTATTGCATTTTTTACTACAATGGCAATACCATATGCTTCACTGCTTTATATCAAATAAAAAAATTTGATGCTAGTTGAAGTGCAATTACATACTCAATGCCAATCAAGTTTGATATCAATTATAGATATTATGATTCATGCTCTGTGCCAATTAAATCATATACTTGACACCAATTGATGATATCATGTCTTGATACTGATTATCATTTTGATACCAATTGTGAATGTGTTCACTTTATGCTATATACGAATTGATATCCTGGACTACACTATATCAAGTATAACATTGATTTGATACCAATAGGAGATCCCCCTTAGAGCTTGCTCCATACTCATCTGTTGGTCTACTCACACATTTGCTTTAATCCAAGTTCTACATTTCATCTATACCAGCTAAAATGATCATAAAATTGATTTACTAACTAAAGAAGCTCCCCCTAAGATCATGCAACATTTTCTTCTTAGAAAACTTGACCATTTGCATCCTTTTGGGCTCTGTACCAACTAGATTGTTCTGAACAAATTTACAATGGTCTGATACCAATTTGAAAACAATATACATAGAACAATTTCCTCTTAGCCATAACTCTTCCTCTTGCACTCAAGAAGCATTTCTTTTTACAGAGCATCTCCACCATGATACCAATGGTTGATATCAATTTTTGCAGTAGACTCTCCACCATCTGCTAATTTTCTTACACTTTGACATGCACTTCAATGAGCAAGAAAGTGACTATAAATATACAACCATCAAGTCGTTAGAAATTTGTAAAACATATTTTACCTGACTTGATCTCTCCTTCATTTCTAGGGATGAATGAAACACCCATTTAGCTCCCCTTGGATTCATGCACCATGACTAAAAATTAGTGATGTGAGGCAGAAGCAGCCTCATGGAGCATTTCTTGCTAGTCTTTCTCTCCAAATCATCTTGTGCACCTTCTTTGATATATCAATTTTATTTTCAACAACATGTGAACCATTGTTCACTCTGGAAGATGCATCTTTCCTTCTATTATTCCTCTTGCTCTATACTAATCCATTTCCATCTCCACTATGATACCAATGGTTGATATCAATTTCTGCAGCAGACTCTCCACCATCTACTAATTTTCTTACACCTTGACATGCATTTCAAGGAGCAAGAAAGTGACTATAAATTTGTAAAACATATTTTAATTGATTTTATCTCTCCTTCATTTGTAGGGATGAATGAAACACCAATTTAGCTCCCCCTAGACTCATGCCCAATCACTAAAAATTAGTGATGTGAGGCTGAAGGAGCCTCATGGAGCACTGCGTACCATTCTTTCTCTCTCCAAATCATCTTGTGCACCTTCTTTGATATATCAATCTTCTTTTCAACAACATGTGAATCATTGTTCACTCTGGATGGTGTATCTTTCCTTGTATTATTCCTCTTGCTCTGTACAGAATGAGGTCATCTTTGATTTGGATTCTTCATCTATCTCATCCTTGTAACCATTTCTATGTTAGCACCCTTAATATGCTACATCTTTTTCAGTTTTTCGAAAACTAATTTCTCAACCTTCTTATCTATTGCAGCCATCTTCTTTTGATAATTAGGATTCAAATAATTATTCTTTCTCTTGTTTGCAGTAGGAAAATTTTCTTATTCTACTTTCTTCTTATCGACATTGGTCTTCTTTTCTTCTTTTGCTTTCTTCACTCCAGCAATGCATTTTTCTGATCTTCTATTTCCAAATGTATTTTATTTGGAACAACTCATGCAAGCTTTCTCATTCTTTGTGTGACATATTTCTTCTCCTCTAAATTTATCATATAGGTTTGCAGAAGTACTAGTACGGGATCTTATTCTTTTCTCAAATCTAATGCCAACCTTCTCCTTATGTTTAGATAGCTTTTGTGATTTTATCAGTTCATCTAATATCTCAGAGCCACCTTTTAGCTTTAAGCCTTTGCCAATCTATTCCTTGGCTTTCTCCAAATCTTTTCTTAGGGAAACTATTTTAGCTTCTAGCTTCATGCACTCATCTTATTTAGATTTTAGTTCATATTTGACTACATCTTCTATCATTTTAGCTTCCTCAACTTTTTCCTTCAAACTAACTATCATTTGGTTAGAATCTTCAAGGATTTTAATTAGTCTACCCATATCTTTTTGTGCATGCAAATTTTGTTCTTCATTCTCCTTCTTCAAACTTTTAATCTCATTTACAACACAAATGAGTTTACCTTCAAGGTCCACTTCTTCTTCTCCTTTACCAAGGGTTTTAGCACCTTCTTTATCTAACCTCTCAACCTCTTCATTAGAGGTCGTTTCAAATGGATCACTCCCATAGAAACTTCCATGTTCATTATCCGATCTACAACTAACATCAAATGACCCATTTTCTTCACTTGCATGTTGATTATTTTTACTGTCCTTTTCCTTGTCAAAATCATTTACTTCATCATAAAAAAATTAGAAACAAAATGATTGTGATTACCTCTATGTTTCCTGAATCCATTTCTTGATCTTCTAAAGGAATTAGCTTGCTCTTCACTAGGCTCTTGTGATCTGGAGGTAGATGTTTCTTCTTCATCACTTCTTGGTGTAGCTTCACTTGAAAACCAACTTGCAGATTTCTCATTTTCACTTGTCTCAAGACTTTCAGATTTACTATAAAATTTCTTAGTCAATGACTGCACCTCAACATCACTTTCTTCATACATCCTCTTCAAATTGTTCCACACTTTACGTGCACATTGGCAATGAATGAATTTGAAAAAAATGAAACTTGATAATCCACAAAGAATTGGATCCATTTCATTAGTATTGTTCTCATATGTGGGTATGTGCAGGATCATGATGGGCCAAAAAGTGGCAATATGATGGGTATGTGGCTGACGACTTTTTTTTTACCAAAAATTGATGAAACGAAAAGGGTTTGTAAAGGAGATTCTCAACTTTCCACCAATATAAATTATTCCTTACTTTGAATTTAATAAGTAATTATTATTCATTTTCTATTTGAATTACAACTAAAGTCCTAATTGATAGGCTAATTGAAAAAAAATATAGCTTTCAAACTGTATCACATTTTTTGAATCCAAAACACGCATCACATTCTATGCTTCACATACTTCAGGATTAAAAAAAGAAAAATTGAATTTCATAAAGTTTTGACCAAGTTAAGGTGGTTAGACATATGAGTTTTTATTTATTTTTAAAGTTGTAATTAAAAATTCATAATTAATTATTTACTTGGAAAAAAATTACAAAAAAATATGCATCACATCAGGACATGATTCCTCTACTTATATCTAAAATATTATAAAAAAGTATTATCATTTTACTATGGTTAGGGTGGTCAGAAAAACACCTACTTCTTATTTTTCCCCTAAAATTTAAGTACTACTACATTGAAAGTTCAAATTTTCACCAAATAGATTTTATTTTTTCTTAAAAAAACCTAGTAGTTTAGAAACTACATTCAATTTTCTACAAATTCCATTCTTACATATTTTTGAAATAATATAGATAACTTATTCAAATTTTTATGTCAAGTTGCCTAACTCTGATTTTTCTAAATTTTTTTGCCACTTAAGGGCCTATTTTTTCCATGATGATCTTGCACATATCCATGCCATCTTTTCATCCTCTGTAGTTGAAGGTGTAGTAGAAGCTGCATATCCATATTTCACTGACATCCACACATCAAACCTTATGGATTCCAAATGTAACTTCATTTTGAAGCTCCATTAAAGAGAGGTACTGCTTCTACAGATGAGTTTTCCTTATTAGCCATATTGTGTTCACTCACCAAGATCTACCCAAGCAGATTAAGCTTCTCCTAGGGAACCTGGGGCTTTGATACAAATTGTTGGAACACAATGATCTACTGAGAGGGGGGTGAATCAAAAGATATTAAAAATTTAGCTCTTAAAACCTTTTGTGTAGAATGTACTTTCTTTAACCCTTAATGTGTAGATATTAATCATGTTATACATAAATATGCATGCACAAAAAAACATCACATAACACTAGATATACATGGAAAACCCGATATTCAAAAAACCATGGTGAGAAAGCTTGCTTGAGTCTACTGCTCAAATCCATGGTCACAATCCAAAACTCTATTATAATGCATTTAAGGCTACAACCCAAGGATGCAACAACACCCTAATTTAGAAGCCATAACTTAAAGGATGCAACAACACCCTAATATGAGCTACAACTCAATACAATAAGAACAATCTCAAATATGCATAGACTTGGTTCTACAAAACTTGAGTTGCATCAATACATGTAATACATTGTTGCACTTACTACAACTTACTTTATGCTACTAAAGTCTTACTCTCAGCAACACACATCTACTTTGTACTCTCCTCTGCGCATAGAAAAATTATTGTTCTATCTCGTTGCTCTTCTCTTCTTTCCCCTTCTGTAGTAACTCATAAATATACACTCTCCCGAATTCCAACCTAGATGAAGTTATGTTTTATAATCTAGGAATTTACAAATGCATTCTCTATCTGCTACACATCTCTCTCTTTTTCAAAGAAACACAAAAAGACACTTCTTATCTCTGTAGCATACATCTCTCTCAAATGTTACACTATACAACACTCCTTACAACTGCAGGTTGTTCTCACTGTTTGTGTACACTTACTATCACCATCTAACATTGACAATATCTAATTGTTTTCTATCTCCACTTAACTGTAATCTCTACCTTGAGATTCTCTCAACCGTTTAGAAAATCTCCAACTTAATTTTAGGGTTTTCTTCATATGCTAACTTGACCAACAAGCTACCTGTACATCGAGCTACACACCATCATCTAGCTCATCATAAAGACATCTAATAAGGTTTATCAGATATCACCATACCTTTGCATCGGGCATCACAACATTTAATTCTCATATAGAGAATTTTCCTTCATTCATTCTCTATCAAACCCTAGAATCAGATTATGCGTTCAATGTATTCTCCTTTTCATTTGATATGATTCGATCTTCAAATATTTTTTAAACTGTGCTGCTACTTAACAGATCAAAACTTCATTTAATTGGTTGCTTGGTGCAGCTAGACCAATTAACTCATTCTTTTGTGTTGATTAATAGAAGAAACCCTCTTCACACTGAGTTAGAAGAAACCCTTTCTACAATCTGCCATTGTCACCATCTTGTTGGGTCCCACTTAGCTTATCACTCCATCACGAAAGATAGAAACATTAGAACCACAAGTTGGGGGTTATAAATATTTGGAAACCTTTGACTTACCGACCACCAAGATAAGTCCCACTAAAAATCTCGTCATGTCGATGCCATTGGTTGCTATAGACAAGTAGTCCTCACACCATCATGTCACCACATGTCACTATTCATTATCACTTCTTGATATGTGTCATCCTTTCATTTTCTTTGTAACTGTACTATCAACACACATCATCCTCCTCTTACCAGGTCTCACTACCATGTTACTGGGTCCCACAATCGACATCACACTCCTATCACCCTATCACTAAAAACTAATACCTCAAAACCTCATGTCAGAGGATACTAAGTTATCAAAACTAGTGACTCACCAACAACATAGAGAACCTATGAAACTTCCTTCAAAATGACTCACTTCAAAGAAAAACAACAACACCCAATGCATCATTCTAATGTGGGGTCCATGTGCTATCGTCAAATATCCATGTCATCGCCAAGTCACAGTTGAATCCCATCATGCCATGTGTCTGCATCGTCATTACGGTTGGGTCCCACATTTTGTGCTTCCTTACTCCTTATTGCTCCATCGCTTAGTCACCAAAAATCTTAACTTAAGAACCTCTTTGTTGGAGGTTGTGAACTTT
>VDFB02374780.1:54290-65174 GCA_007258455.2 Sequoia sempervirens | reverse complement strand
ATATCAGGGTCTAGCAGAGGGGGTCTCAGTAGAGGATCGGCAACAGGCCGAGAGGGAGATGGAGGAGTTGAGGGTACAGCTGACAGGACTGTTGAGGGAGAGGATGGAGCTCTAGGACAGCGTGTCTACGACAAAGACAACACTTGGGGATACGAGGGCGAGGGCGGAGGCAGTAGAGGCCCGATTAGATATTGTGTAGAGAGAGGGACACGGTGCATACATAGGTGTAGTCCCTCTGGGGTGAGAGAGATAGAGCACAAAGAGAGGAATAGGTGATGCAGGAGGAGAGGGATAGGGATGCAGTAGTGGCTCAAGCAGAGAGTGCGAAGAGAGATGTACTGGCACAGAGCCGATCATAGACAGTACAGCGTGGGGGAGAGATGGAGCTAGAGGTGCATAGATTGCAAGCATAGATATAGGCTATGCAGGCACATATGGAGGATGAGAGGGATAGGGCCGCAGAGTAGGTGGCACGACTGGGAGTAGAGAGAGATCAGCTTAGGTTGGCGTAGGATGCATGGACATAGGAGAGGGGCGTCATTAGCAGAGATCGAGACAGATACAGGCATGAGTGGAATGCTGCCAGATATCAGGCCGCAGAGAGTTCTGAGTACATGAGAGAGGCGACCTACTAGATGTTCGGTTATCATCATGTGGTTCCAGATCCAGTGTAGCACACATTTCAGTATGTCCAGCAGGCTCCTCAGATGCCCGCGCCATCCCAGACATTAGGGACACGAACCCGAGGATATAGTGAGTCGCAAGGGACCCTCCCTCATAGGGGGTCGGTGCCCAACTCTCCACAGAGGTCAGATGTGGGTAGTTTGTTTGGTAGATGAGGGGATATCAGATTTTGACAGGTGCAGGATGGACAATACAAAGTTTTTGATACAAATTTTTGTACTGATACTTTATTTTGTGATTATGATGTATACAATGGATATTTATTTTGGTGATATCAATGGACATTATTATGGATTATGTGATGGATATATGATTTTGATAGTTATATGATATGTGACAGCCCTTATTGACACCATTTTATGTATATGATGGATGAATCATATGTGTATGTGTATGATTTTATGATGTGTGATCATGATTATTTGTACATGTTTATGATGTTATATGTTGATGCTTTGTATGGATGCAACTAACGTGTGTAATGTAGGATGTGATGTATGTTTTCATGATTTTATGGATGATGCATATGAACTTGTCATTTTGTGATGTAGGTGGCGATGCCTGTAATGTGTTAATGATATAATATGGAAATGAATCTAAGATGCTATAGAATAACTAATCATGATTAATTTAAACAACTTAAGATAATAATGCAATGAACCAATAATGCAACATAAATGTCAATAAGGACTTGCATGAGAATGTGGGTGGATGGTGTGAAATTTTCACTTGTCGAAAAACCATTGATATCCTGAGAAGAATGGGAGAAAGAGAAGGTGAATATTTGCACAACCAAAATCATAGGTTGATGGATAGGGATGAATGCAACAAAATTGATTTATGAAATGCAATCCTAATTCAAATTTTCCATCTTCGAAGCATTGATTTTTTCTATAGCATAAGACACCATGTGCCAAGGTATATATAAAAACCAAGGCAAGTTAGTATCTAATGCATAGAACAAAAACAACAAACAAGGTTATCCCAATGCCCCAAAGTGACAGAGACTTTGGTCGGGCCAGGCATTGGGATAACCACAAGCACAAAGGGATGTTCCAATGTAACACAAGATCTTAGAGATCCTGGTGGGTACTACGTGGGATGACCCAGTAGACAACAACAATAAATGATCAAGATATGCCCCTATGTTAACCCATCAAAACACACCATAATATGATAGATCATGGTGACCTTGATTAGTTGGAATAGGGAGCTCAAACAATAACCAAAAGCCAAAAGTATTAAAATATCACAATCAAGTTCAAATGTCCTTTTCTGTAGGATTCAGAGGATGGATGGGGTTGATGAGGTCTGTTAGGATGGATGCATCTTGTTGAGACCGATGATGGATACTAAACTAAGATGACCCACACCACGCAGGATTTTTGACACTAATCAGATCTTCTGATACTAGAGGATCTTGTTTGTGACGAACTAGCTAGATAAGGGAATACTTGACAACATAACACAAGAGACCAGACAGAGGACTAACACACCCTAATAACATGGATAAAAACAGAAAGAGGACCAATGGAGACCGATGATGAAATACATGACTGAAAAATGCCCTAGGGGAGGATCAAATGATCAACCTTGCCTACGTGAAAGCACAGGGGAAACGTAGTTCAGAAAAGACAAACGATGACCGACTATGGATTGTTGGAATAGGTGCCTCAATTCTTACTGGCATGTAACTCCTGGAGGGAAAAGTCGTTGTGACATTATTGATGTCTGGCCGACTAGCTATTTTGAATCCTTGTTGAAATTTTCTGGTCGCTGTGACTTTGTTTCAGTCTTGCCGAATTAACCTATCGCTATGACATGGAGACTCGGTAAGATCTCTTGCCGACAATTGGTTCTCTCACCGATGGTTGTTCACTCGCAGTTATCGAGGAGACTTGGGCGAAAGGTTTATTGTCGGTATGTAGTCTTACCGATATGGAATGTCTCACCGACCGAGGTTGCTATCGAGTGTCTAGTGGATGTCAGGGAGACTCATACCGATGGGGTCATCGGTGTAACACTTTTGTTTTGGTATGAAGTCCCAACGATCGATGAAGGTCTCGCCGACGGCCATATACTTGGTGTCTTTGCGGTGAAAAAAAGACTTCAGTATGAAGTCTTGGCGACTTGGAGAGTCTCGCCGATAATAAAAGGTCTTCGGGATGACATGTTGAACTCGGTGTGATGTCTTGGCGAAAGACGAATGTCTTGCCGACTATCAGATGCTTCGGTGTAACTAAGAAGTCTCGGTGTAACCTCTTGGCAAGCGGTAAAGTCTTTCCGACAAGTGTTCCTTTCGGCATGACTTGAAGACTTCGGTATGAAGTCTTGGTGAACTGCGGTAGTCTTGCCGATGGCAAGGTAGAGGTCGTTGTGACTTGTGGGCATCGGTATGAGTCTTGTCGATGAGGAAACTCTTGTCGATAGGAATGAAATGGATATCGGTGGTTTCGGTATGACTTGTGGCATTTGCTATTTCGTCTTGCTAACTGTTGGAACTTAGGCCGATATCGATATGAAGCCTTTGAGCATCGGGGAGACACTTCTTGTGTCTCACCGACATGCGAACTCAGTTGAATGTTTCTTTGATCGTTTGACTATCCTATGTGGTGTCTCGTGGACCAATCAGAGGAAGCAAAATTCAAATAGTTGGCGGTTGGATTTTTGCAACAGTTGTGACGCTGGAGCTGAACTATATGCAAGGAAAAATCTACAATGGAATGGAAACTTTCTACGATGGGTAATGGCGGATAAGGATGAACAGAGGATAAAAATAAGAATGTGGTAAGATTTAAAGGATGAATTCTAAGTTGGATTTGCAATGGAAATCTGTAAGAGCATTTCTATAACAGAGAAAGAATAGTGAATGAAGAAACTGTAAAATTGATACCAGAGAGTTGTGTCTCTGCATTGTATGTAATTTGTTGATTATTGAAATACAAAGAGATTTTACTTGGTGTGGTGGGTTTTTTCCCGAAAGGGTTTCCCACGTAAATCTGGTGTTCATTTGTCTTTGTGTATTTTTTTTGTTTCTGTAAATATTTCATGTGTGTCTTAATTGGATTGTAATTTGGAAATCAAAAGCACTGTCTGCATTCTTCCCTGTGGTTTTGACATTAGGAAAGTTGCTTCCACACCTCTGCTTTCCTTACAAGTGGTATCAGAGCCTGGCCAGTTGTGTTATCCTTGTGAGTGGGTTGGGTTTTTTGTGTCAATTCTTTTTTCAGTGGGAGTTTGGTAGAGGTTTGATAATTTAATTACAGATTAAGATGGTGAGCACATCCGGAAAGATGGAAATAGAGAAATTCAATGGTAGCAATTTTGAGTTGTGGAAACTCAAAATGGAAGATTTGTTAGTGGATCATGATCTGTGGCTTGTTGTGTCTGGAATGATGCCTCAAGGCATGAAGCAAGAGGATTGGGACCTTGCAGATAGAAAGTATAAGGGGCTGATAAGACTCTATTTGGCAGACTCTATTCTTCTGAATGTTCATGAAGAAAAGACTGCATCTTCCTTGTGGAAAAGACTAGCATCTATTTATCAGGGCAAGTCCATGGTGAACAAATTGTTCTTGAGGAAGAAGTTGTGCTCTTTGAGAATGCAGGAGGGAGGATCTGTTGCTGATCACTTGAATGCTTTCAACATGTTGATTGCACAGTTAACATCTGTTGGTGTGAAGATTGAAGATGAAGATCGTTGTATGCTCTTATTGTGTTCTTTGCAAGATTCTTGGGATCACCTTGTGATGGCTATTGGGAGTACGACATCCACTTTCAAGATGGAATATGTTGCTTCTTTGTTGTCAGAATAAATGAGAAGGAAATCTTCTAAGATGGTGAAGGAGGCTCTGGTTGTTAGAGGCAGATCGAAAGAAAAAGGAAAGAAGAAGGACAAGAAGTCCAGATCAAAATTAGAAAGGAGATCAAAGTCTCCTGGCAAGAAGTCCAAGGTGAAGTGCTGGAATTGTGGGCAACCTGGTCATGTCCGAAAGGATTGCAAGGAGGAGAAAAAGAAGAAGAAGAAGACCTCTTCTGACAATGATTCTTCTTAGAGTGATGCAGACACCTTCATTACAAACCATACGCTGGCATCCTCGATGATGTCCTCAAGATTGGATTTCGGGAGCAATCTTTTCCACATGACATCTCATAGAGATTATCTCAATGGCATGAAAACCATGATGGTAGGGAAAGGTGTATTTGGCAAGGATTCATCTTTGGAAATTGTTGGCTGAAGAGTTAGAATTCAATTCTCATGGAAGAGGAAGGGAATCAATGATGTGATGTATATAATAGGTCCGCTCATAATTTACTCTTATGGGCAAGTCAATGCTATTGGAGTGCAAGTCACGTTCTCTAGAAATGGGTGCAAGATGACTAGAGGATCTATGGTGCTAGCTAGGGGTGCTCAAATTGGTACCTTGTACAAGCTGGATGCACAAGCTATTCAATGCAATAGTGTCTCTGCGAAGTCACAGAAAGCTACTCATGGAGGAAAAGAGGGAAACGTTCCTAATGGTGTAAACTCCATGGAGGTTAAACTTCCAACAGAAAAGACAATGCTCTAGCATCATAGGCTAGGCCACATTGATGAGAAAGGTTTAAAAACCTTGAAAAATAAAAACCTGGTAGAAGGGCTTGAAGATTGTAACCTTGAGTTCGAATTTTGTGAACATTGTATATATGGTAAACAACACCGTGTTTCATTTTATTTCAGTCCTCACAAAGCTTCTGGTTTGCTTGATTATATACATTCTGATGTGTTTGGTCCAGTGAATGTTTCTTCTTTATCTAAATCAAGATAATATGTGTCGTTTATTGATGATTATTCAAAAAGAGCATTTGTATATTTTCTAAGAAGTAAATCAGAAGTGTTCAATCAATTTAAGGAATTTAAAAACCTTGTTGAAAATCAGACTGGTAGGAAAATAAAATGTTTAAGGACTGACAATGGTGGTGAGTTTTGTTCAGATGAATTCGAAAGGTACTGTAAAGATCATGGGATTAAAAGACATAAGACTACACCTTACACTCCAAAGCAAAATGGAGTTGCTGAAAGGTTCAACAGGACAGTAATGGAAAGAGGATGAAGTATGCTGAGAAGTGTTGGCTTGGAGGAGAAGTTCTGGGCTGAAGCAATCTCTGCAACATGTTACTTAGTAAATCATTCTCCTAACTCTGCTCTTTTTTAGAAGACGCCTTTGGAAGCATGGTCTGGAAAGAAGCCCTCTCTAAGACATATTCGTGTCTTTGGTTGTGAGGCATATGCATATGTGTCGTTTGAAAAAAGATCTAAGTTGGAAAACAAAGTTGTAAAGTGTATTTTTATTGGCTATAGTGTTGGCATAAAAGGATACAAGCTTTGGAATCCTAAGACCGAGAAGGTTTTGTACAGCAGAAGCGTTATCTTTCATGAGCTGAAGCCTTCTACACTAGATCCGCAGTCAGAGAAGAAATCAGAAAACGAAAAAGGATGTAGCAGATATTCCTTCGACACCAGATAAAGAGGAATTGAA
The DNA here is from genome assembly GCA_007258455.2 of Sequoia sempervirens. Lineage (NCBI taxonomy): Eukaryota > Viridiplantae > Streptophyta > Pinopsida > Cupressales > Cupressaceae > Sequoia > Sequoia sempervirens. The sequence goes on along the minus strand of VDFB02374780.1, from coordinate 58,971 downwards.
AAATCAAAATGTACCTGATACTGAGGAAAGCTCAAGTAGCTCTGAAAGTTCTGAAGAAGATGAAGAATCACCTTAGCCTCAGCCTGTGAGGAGGTCAACTCGTGAAAGAAAACAACCTGATAGGTATGGGTTTTCTTTGATAGAGTCTACTTGTTCCTAAAATTTAATTTCTAGCACTGATGAACCTAGGATTGTAAAAGAGGCATTTAAAATGTCTGATTCAAACTTTTGGTTGGAATCCATGAATGAAGAAATGGCATCATTAGAAAATAATGATACCTAGAGTTTGGTGCCATTGCCTAAAGGCAGAAAAGTTGTGGGCTGTAAATGGGTATTTAAAAAGAAAATTGGATTGGAAGGCGGTGTAGAAAAATATAAGCGAGGCTAGTTGCAAAAGGTTATTCCCGGGTAGAGGGAATTGATTATGGAGAAATCTTTTCTCCTGTAGCTAAGCTGACATCTATTAGATTTATTTTGTCACTTGCAGTAGTGTATGACCTAGAGATTGAACAGATGAATGTGAAGACAGTGTTTCTTCATGGTGATCTTGAAGAAGAAATTTATATGTCCCAGCCGAAGCACTTTGTGGAAAAGGGTAAAGAAAGACTAGTTTGCAAGTTGAAGAAATCTCTGTATGGGTTAAAACAGTCTCCTAGAATGTGGTACCAAAAGTTTGACACTTTTGTTTTGTCATTGGGATTTGTAAGATCAAAATCTGATCATTGTGTATATTACAAATTGAAAGTGATCAAGTCCTTATTATTGCTCTCTATGTTGATGATATGTTGTTCATAGGCAATAGTAAGCTAATGATTTCTGATCTTAAGTCTCAGTTGTCTGCAAAGTTCAAAATGAAAGATCTTGGTGCAGCAAGGTATATTCCGGGAATGGAAATAACCAGGGACAGGAAAAATAGAAAACTTTGGCTCAGTCAGAGTAAGTACATCATGACTATTCTAGAGAGATTTTGTATGACTGATTGCAAGCAGCTAGTTATTCCATTTTTGCAGGGAACGAAGCTATCTATTGAAGACTATCCAAAATATCCTACTGAGATGGAGGACATGACCAATGTACCTTATACTAGTACGGTTGGCAGCCTTATGTATGCAATGGTCTGTACAAGGCCAGACATTGCCCAAGCAGTGGGAGTACTTAGTCGGTTTATGGCTAATCCTGGAAGGACACATTGGGATGTTGTGAAGAGAGTAGTTAGATATCTGAAGGGAACTTCAGACTATGCTTTGTGTTACCATAGGAACTTGGTTGAATCACAGAGGAATCTCAGTATTCGAGGTTATGTGGATTCTGATTGGGCAGGGGACATTGACAGTAGGAGATCCACCAGTGGATATATTTTCATGATGAATGGTGGTGCAGTGAGTTGGATGAGCAAGCGGCAGGCTGTAGTCACTTTGTCCACTACAGAGGCAGAATACATGGCAACTACACATGCCTGTAAAGAAGCAATCTGGTTAAAACGTTTGTGTTCTAACATTGGTTTTGATGCAAGAAAAATTACTATTTACTGTGACAGTCAGAGTGCTATATGTTTGGAAAAAAATCCTACTTTCCATGCCAGGATGAAACATATAGATGTACAGTATCACTTTGTACGAGATATGGTGGAGGATGGGAAGGTCTCTTTGGAGAAAGTGGATACTCTGGAGAATGTTGCAGATGCATTGATGAAGTCTGTGAGCACAGACAAGTACAGGTGGTGCGCCAGTTCGATGGGCCTCAAGGCCCATGAATTTCAGTAGTTTTATTATGCTCTAGAGGTGTCAGTAAAATCTTCATCAAGTGGGAGATTGTTGGAATAGGTGCCTCAATTCTTACTGGCATGTAACTCCTGAAGGGCAAAGTCGCTGTGACATTATTGATCTCTGGCCGACTAGCTGTTATGAATCCTTGTTGAAATGTTCTGGTCGTTGTGACTTTGTTTCATTCTTTTCGAATTGACCTATCGCTATGACATGGAGACTCGGTAAGATCTCTTGCCGACAGTTGGTTCTCTCACCGATGGTTATTCACTCGCAGTTATTGGGGAGACTTGGGCAAAAGGTTTATTGTCAGTATGCAGTCTTACCAATATGGAATGTCTCGCCGACCGAGGTTGCTATCGGGTGTCTAGCGGATGTCGGGGAGACTCATACCAATGGGGTCATCGGTGTAACAATTTTGTTTCGGTATGAAGTCCCAGCGATTGATGAAGGTCTCACCGACGGGCATATACTTGGTGTCTTCACGGTGACAAAAAGACTTCGGTATGAAGTCTTGGCGACTTGGAGAGTCTCGCTGATAGTAAAAGGTCTTCGAGATGACATGTTGAACTCGGTGTGATGTCTTGGTGAAAGACGAATGTCTTGCTGACTATCGAATGCTTCGGTGTAACTAAGAAGTCTCGGTGTAACCTCTTGTCGAGTGGTAAAGTCTTGCCTATGAGTGTTCCTTTCGGCATGACTTGAAGACTTCGGTATGAAGTCTTGGCGAACTGCGGTAGTCTTGCCGATGGCAAGGTAGAGGTCGTTGTGACTTGTGAGCATCGGTATGAGTCTTGTCGATGAGGAAACTCTTGCCGATAGGAATGAAATGGATATTGATGGTTTAGGTATGACTTGTGGCATTCGCCATTTCGTCTTGCCGACTATTAGAACTTAGGCCGATATCGATATGAAGCCTTTGAGCATCAGGGAGACACTTCTTGTGTCTCACCGACATACGAACTCAGTTGAATGTTTCTTTGACCATTTGACTATCGTATGTGGTGTCTTATGGACCAATCAGAGGAAGCAAAATTCAAATAGTTGGCGGTTGGATTTTTGCAACAGTTGCGACGCTGGAGCTGAACTGTATGCAAGGAAAAATCTACAATGGAATGGAAACTTTCTACGATGGGTAATGGCAGATAAGGATGAACAGAGGATAAAAATAAGAATGTGGTAAGATTTAAAGGATGAATTCTGGGTTGGATTTGCAATGGAAATCTGTGAGAGAATTTATGTAATAGAGAAAGAACAGTGAATGAAGAAACTGTAAAATTAATACCAGAGAGTTGTGTCTTTGCATTGTATGTAATTTGTTGATTACTGAAATACAAAGAGATTTAACTTGGTGTGGTGGGTTTTTTCTCAAAAGGGTTTCCCACGTAAATCTGGTGTTCATTTGTCTTTGTGTATTTTTTTTGTTTCTGTAAATCTTTCATGTGTTTCTTAATTGGATTGTAATTTGGAAATCAAAAGTTTTGTTTGCATTCTTCCCTGTGATTTTGACATTAGGAAAGTTGCTTCCGCACCTCTACTTTCCTTACATGGATAAGAGCATAAAGGGGACGATGGACACAGATGATGGATGATCGAAACAAGAAGGTCAAAAATGCCTTGGGGGCAGATCAAATGATCAGCCTTGTCTATGTGAAAGTGCAGGGGCAACGTAGTTCGATGAAGACCAAAGAGACCAACATGACCGGATGAGATCTAAGTGGAGACTGACACAATGACAGACCGATAAGACAACCGGATGAATGGCACAAGCTTAGATGAGGATAAGAGCTCAGGATGACTGATAGCAAATAATCGTCCAATGCTCAATCAAAACATACCAAGTGGCCAAGGTTAGGATGTGGATGAAGTGATAGAATAGGATAGGATATGGAGACATGCAGTAACTAGGACACAAGGTAGATAATGATTAAGCTCTCTACAGATGATGCCTGTTACCAGGTTTTCACCAACCGTACATATCCAAGGTGCCACCATGGGTGATTTTCACCATAGGATGAACTTATTTCTCTTTACTATTTTTGGATTTTTCTAATTTTTTTTATTTTTTTGTATTTTTTAGATTATGGCAAGATAGGAGGACCCAGCTGATTTAAGTGTAAAACCTCTTCAAGTGCATTATGTTGATAGGCTCTTCAAGGGGTTCCCCTTTAGGTGTGGCAAGGCAGTAAGCCCTTGATCCATATTTTGTTGTGATAACATAAGGACCCAACCAATTAGGTTCAAACTTCCCCTTCTTCTCTCGGTCCTGTTGTGTATGTTGATTTTCTTTAAGAACTAGATCTCCAATGTTAAATTGGTGGGGATGAACTTTCTTGTTATAGCTCCTCTTGACATGATTTTGATACGCCTGAAAGTGATTGTATGCTTTGGTCCTGTTTTCATCTAGGAGCTCCAATTGGGCAAGGCGAGCAACCTATGATTCTTCCTCGATGATGAGATTCTTTAAAGATATTCTCAGAGATGGGATTTCAACTTCAACCAGCAAGATGGCTTCAGCACCATAGACTAGGGAGTATGGAGTGGCGCCAGTTGGAGTGTGGATGGATGTGCGGTAAGCCCAAAGGGAGAGGTGGATGTGGAGGTTCCAATCTCAACCAGTATTGTTAACAACCTTTTTCAAGATTTTGATCAGAGTTTTTTTAGTGGCTTCCGCTTGTCCATTACCTTGGGGGTAGTAGGGCGTGGACCACCGGTGTTGGATATGAAAGGTGTTACATAGCTCTTTTACAGCCTGGTTTTTGAATGGTTTACCATTGTTAGACATGATGGTGGAGGGGATGTCGTATCTGCAGATGATATGGTAGAGGATGAACTTGGACATCTGAGTACCTGTTATCTGGGAGAGTGGTATGACTTCCACCCACTTAGTGAAGTACTCATTGGTAGTGATAATGAAG
>VDFB02374780.1:0-54190 GCA_007258455.2 Sequoia sempervirens | reverse complement strand
AATACAATGGGCACTCCCAATTAGCATGTGAGGGACTATCAAAAACCATATACCATCGATCCCAAAATGTGCAATCATCTGCGGATGTATGCACCACCTCATGGATATTCTAGATTTGTTGGGTGGAATGGGTTGTCGGGTAACGGGGTCAAGAAAGTAGGGGGCTAGATGGGCTTTTGTTATTTTAAGGTCTAATATTTTTTTATAAGAGAGACCATCAGAATAAAATTGTCTCATTTGTTCTTTCTCTTGTCGATGCCTATCAAGATCAGAATCGATCATCCTAATGGAATCAACAACGTTTTGCATTACAGATGCAAAACGTCTCACATGTGGTGCAATCAATGCTTGACTCTGCATAGCATTGATTTGTGTCTGTAAGGATGCAACTTGATCATTTATACGTGCTCTCAAGCGAGCCTCATCAGATGCCATAGGTGCTGGAGGTGGCATATAAGGTGGAGGTGGAGGTGGAGGTGGAGGTGGAGGTGGGGAGGAAGGTCGAGGGGGGGAGGGAGGCGGATCTGGCTGTGGCTCAGGTGGTGGATTGATGATATCATCAATGTTAAAATCATCCATGATATATGCTTGATATAATGTGCACCTGCATTTAAAATCATACAAAATAGGACCCATGTGCATACAAAAATTAAGATCATATATTTAATTGAAATAGGATGAGCAACATATATATTAAGCTCTCATATATTTAATTGAAATGCACATATATACATTGATTGTTCAACTCAAGAGCATGTCCATACAAAATTAAAAATTAAATGTATGTACATGTACATTTAAAATAAAAAATATGATACATAATTTGCATGCGTACAAATCATTAAACTAAACTATACATACATACATATACAAATTTCAAAATTTAAGAACTATTATGCAAATTTTTAATACATGCACATACATACTAAACAATAAACTTGAAACATTCACAAAATCTCATTTTATGTCTTTAACACACACATAATTTTTCAGCAGGAGAAATCATGATCTAATAGATAGTCATTAAATATATTCTATTATATACTATTAATTATAAGTTCATAAATTCCACCAACTTCACAAATCCATGTCACTAAAAATATCCATATAGAACCAAAATCATAAATTCATATCACTAAAAATATCTATTTGGAACCAAATTTATAAATTCATCACACAAAATATCCATCATTCACCAAATATTTATATGTCTAAGGCACATTTTATTTGAATGAAAATACAATTAACTAAATTGATATTGTATAATCTTGCAGGATCTTATTATTGTTAAATTTGGTTGGGCCTTGGGCAACTTTGATCACCAAATTTTAAGAACTTCTTTAATCCCCTTAAGAAATGTCATATTGTCAACCCCTTAAGAAAATTGAATTACGATTTAGGGTGACAGGATGGCTTAAGGGGATTTACGTCTAGTGAGGTCCTAGGAGAAAATGGCGTGGCTCAAATGAATAAAATTTGGTGAAGTTGCCGAAGGCAAATTCATTAAGAGCCTTTAAAGAAAAAATGATGCGGCTTTAGGTTTGGGGTTTGCAGACTTTGGGGTTGGGTTGCTAGGTAATAGGATTGCTTAAGGGGATCTACATGCTGCAAGATCCTAAGAAACAATTACATGGCATAAGGTAATGAAATTTGGTGGAGTTGCCTAAGACAACCAAATTTCATTAAGAGCCTAAGAAAAAATGATGGCTTTAGGGTTTACGGTTTAGACTTTAGGGTTTATTATTTAATTAGCTAAAATCCCCAAATCCTAACTTTTAATCAACCATTAAGGGGATAATCATGTCACATCCATAGCTTAAAATTAAAATAATTCCAAATCACCAATCCAAACTCAAACTAATGTAACTTACTTCCACTTCATCAAATCTAAAATGAAATTAATAATCTATCCTAGCCATCAAATCAATTAGACTAATCATAGCCATTCATTTCCAACTTAGACCTTCAATCCAAATTCAAATTAGCATTCAATTATTCCCATCTACCTAATCAAGTCAACACAAGCCCTCCATCAGCCCAACCACCTACATTTAATTCTCTCTTCCCTCTCAAATTCAAATTCAAAAATTCTCTCATGATTCTAGTCCTCGATTCCAAAAAAACCTAGTCCTCCATTCCTTTCCCCTCAACTCTATAAAATAATGACATCCCCAAATGTTTCCATATGATAAAATTTGTATGTATATGTTATCACATTAGAGAACGAAAGAGCAACTTCAACACATACATTTAGAGCCATAAAAGAATGTTATGGAACATATTATGCTTCTCTAATCTTTCATTATTTTATTTACCTTTCATTAGAAGTGGAGTATTGAGTTTGCACTTGCATTCTTGGTCTAGAATTTCTCTTCTACACTAAGTACAAAAATATAATATTGGATAGCTTAGTATATCTTTCTCTTCTAATATATATTCCCTAGTTCTCCTTATCCATATTTGAGTATCTTAGCATATGTGTAACATGACATGTTAATAATATATCTCATATAAATGTAGGGATGTGTGGCTAATGTCATCTTCAAACATATATAACCAATAGGAGATACTATAAGGTATCCAATATAACTATACAACCTATATAGGTATGACATATGGTGACCTTTGGCTTTTTTTGATATGTCAAGGGTAGTTTTGCAAATATTAGTTTCTAGTGCTTTTGTGAGTTTTCACAACTTGTAAGTTTATTAAGCTACACTTTTGGGTTTTCAACCTAATAGGGATAAACCTAGTAGATTTTTTAGCTTTCCAGCCTAATGGAGATAAATCAAACCACACTTTTTGGTTTTTAGTTGCACCTATCAAGTTATTTGTTAGCTATTAAATTTACAAACATTCTAGGATTATAAGTCTACTATAAAATTTGATGTAAAATAGATTACACATTGAGCCCTATAATTTAATTACAACAATGAATAAATATAGCATTTTAGTAGACATAAATCATCAGATGGGGTCAGCCTCCTGGGACTAATCTCAACATCTCAACATGGAAAACTCAAAAAACACAAAGGTGGACATGTACATATAAAACTACATTAAAATAGTGTTAGATCTTACAATTTTTCAAGTCTTAAATTTCATCCTCTTAGACGATCACTCTTACTAAATCATTGGCATAAATTAGATGCACACAATGGCACATTAAAGGTTTATTCCTCATGTTGTATTCCCTATTTTATATAACTATAGATCTTTATTATATAATTTAAATATATCTAAGCACAAATTTCTTTTATGTAACATATTGATAATTTCAACTCATTATAAAAACCAAATACAAATTTAAAGGGGGTACACTATATTTATAAATAAGAATTTAAGTACCATCCCTATCTCCATGGTGTGTCACTTGTTCACTAAAAAGCCCTTACATAAATCATCTACTTAGGTCAATCTTATCTATATTTTTCTTAAATATTAATATTCATAAAATATGGCACAAAGCATATTGATGCATTTCTATCCTTCCACATAAATCTATATAGTATCAAAATATAGGTAATTTTATGGTTAAATTGAATCTCTCTTAATTGTCAAATAATCCATTATGATTGAGGATGGGTGGATTATTATCTAGGATATATATGTATCTGGAAGTGTTTCCAATTGGAATTGCTATAATTGTACTTTTATGGCATTCTAGATATTCAAAATAGTTTTCATAAATCTACCAAATAGACCCATTCTTGATATTGAACCTACATAATTTTAGGTATGTCTAATGAAAGATTACGGTCTAGGGTTCATAAATTTCAAATGCTTTAGTATTATGGGTTTAGATTTTACAGTTTAGGGTCTAGGGTTTAGCAAACTTAGGGTTTTAACAATTTTTTTTGTTCCAATTCAATTTAGGGTTTCAGTTTTAAACAATTAGGGGTTTTAATGATTTTTTTTCGTTTCAATTCAAACTAGGGTTTTCAAATTCAATTTTTTTCGTTTGATTTGAATTTAGGGTTTCAAAAAGCTCGATTTGGATTTGTAAATGCGATGTTTTATTTCATTTCGATCTCTAGGGTTTTGAAATGCAATTTTTTTTGTTTTGTTTCAATTAAGGTTTTCAAAATCAATTTTTTTTGGGTTTAATTGATCAATTTAAGATTTAAAAGTTAAAATTTGTTTCTAACACACAATTCAATGTTTTTTTTTTTAATTTTATTAAAAAACGTTTAAATTTCATTGAAAGTTTTCATCTAATTTGCAACTATTGAATTCTAATATAACAATTAAAAAAAGCATTAAAACGTGAAATAAATTGAAAAAAAAACATGTAAATTAACGTATTTCTTTTAAAATTTCAATTCAAACTAAAAAAATGTGAAGAAGTGGCGTACCTGTAGTTGATGTTGATGTCGTTGTCGCCAAGCAATTCGGGGTCCCGTTCGCAGCAGTGAAAACTGCTGTTTTTTAAAAAAATAAAAATAACAGTATAAAACGGGATCCCGATTTATATAACTCGGGATCCCGTTCTCTATAAATCAGGATCCTGTATTTTTCAAATCGGGATCCCGTTCCGTCCTCGTTGGTTCGGAGTCCGACGGGAAATGGGATCCCGATTTTTAAAAAGCGGGATCCCATTTGGTCTCAGGCTCGGGATCCCGAACCGTAACGGGATCTCGCTTTTTAAAAATCGGGATCCCGTTTATTAAGTCGGGATCCCGTTTCTTCGATGCCGATTTCAATTTTTTGGCTAAGGCAAAAAACTTCCACGTTTCGTGGACTCAACTTCTTGCACACACCCAAAATGATATTTTTTTCAAATTTGAATGAGTGGATAAAAAATTACATAGGAAAATAATACATGTATTTTTGGTGATAAATAAAGATTACTACATAAACTAATTAGATACCAAGACATTAATATATTCATATTTTTAAAAAATATATGGTTAGAAAGCTAACAGAAAGATTCATGCCATAGTGGTGTTCTTTAATTTTATCCTAAAATGAATAAACTTTATGGAGAGCATGCTTGACTTTTATTTATTTATGTGACTTTTGTAAAGCATGTCTTTGGCAGCTAAATTGCATTTCCAATACTCACGATTGGATAAATTCAAACTTTTTATAAGACTAAGGGAGGTATTTGATTAGTCTAAACTAGAGTACAATAATGCTATAATACCCTTACATTTTGAATAATTCATATGAACCATAACACATTCATGTTTTAGTGTACATGAATTATGTTTTTCATGAGTGTGTTTTGAATAATTATTAGTTTTGGTTATTTTTTGGCCCCACAAATTCTTACACTTACTCATCAATAGAGGAAGATTTCTCATCAATAGAGGAAGATTTATCTTAGTTATAATTTGGATACAAAATTTATAGAAGAAATAAGGTAAATTAAGCTAGGATTAGGAGGGGATAAGCAAGAATTTAATTTTTAGAAATCACCTTGGAAATGAGAATATAGGTAACTTATTTATGAAGTAACATTATGATGGGTTGTATAATTGACTAGTTTCCCTTTACGGTTTTATACTTTTATCATTTATTTATGCTAAGCTTCATGAAAGATCCCCAACCCAAATCTGATCTGATTTTTTGAGTTTTGTCTTACAGTTTTGACCAGGAATAGGAAGGGTTTTTTTTATGTGTTTTTGTTGAAGGTTGATTTATGCAACAATATTGCAAACTAGAAGGAATGAAATTGCTACTAAAACTTAAATGAGTCATACAATTTAAATAGAGAGCAATAATGATGAATTTATTAGCTCAAATGTCATTGTAGATACCACAAATCTACATATAACAATCCGATATAAACTTGAATAGCAAGGACAACCCCTTTTTAGCTGCTTCCCAGCTTCACAAATCTGCCCCAAGGTCTAATATGAATTTCCAGCTAACTTAATATGCGAATAAGATCTGATAATTGGTATGAAACCCTTCATAGCACCTAGGATTTGAAGCCTATGACTCTTGAAATGATGCAGCAGCTAAGATAAGGTATAAAATGAGTTGCCAAGGTCTTGAGAAGACCTATACTACTTACGGTTTCCCCTAAGTTGTTGCAATATGCTGATATAATACTGATTCAAACTCAGATCTACAAAATATATATCTAAAACTCATTCAAATAAGCCCAAATGAAGACCCAAGGTAGGCCCTCCCCAAAGGTGAACTGGGTTCTCATCCAATCCACAATAGCCTTTGAGAGTTTTCGTTCCTAGAAGGCTGAAGCAATGTTGAAACTCTTTCTCCAGAGCTCAAACCTGCAAAGTGTTTTATAAAAATGAGAGTAGAATGCTCAAAAAGGAGCCCAACACATTATTTTATAACCTCTCATGGATTTTTTTAATAAAATTCAATAAAATAATTTTCTTGAGGGTCTTTCCTCATCCAAATAAAAGGGCCACTTTTTAAAAACAACTTGAGTTGCTAGGATGGGGGCACTTTTCACTATTCACCTTATGATTTTCATTACTATTCACCTTTTACTATTCCATTAAAGCAAACCTTAAAATTTTCACTTTAACCCTAGATTCGTCAACTGAACTCCAAACTGAAAGGCTCATAAGGTTCCCAACTAAACTCCACAGCCCTTGGTTGGGTTCCCTAACCATTTTTCTGACCTAATGGAACCCTGCTAGTAGGCTAACCTCCGCTATAGACTGAGTTGTCTAAGGAAGGGACAATGCACTTCAAGACATTACCAAGACCTTTTATGCCTTTTATATACTTTTAAGTAGTTTTAAGCATTTGGAAATGGAAACATGTTATGTTGATATGTGTATGTATGAATTCATGAATGTCTATAAAGTTAGTAGGATTTTATGTTTAATTTATGTTTTTTGATAATGGGAATGCCTTAGTAATAAGACTAACATCTGCAACAAGGAGAACTAGCAACCTGCAACAATGGGTTTTTCATCCCGCAACATAAGGACTACAAATTGTTGATGATTCAGTCGTTTCTAAATCTTTGACTATTGATCTCCACTATTTTCAAATCGCCAAGTTTTTTTTAGTAAAACATTCTATTTAGAGGTCTGATAGGCATTCAAAATTATTTGACTCATAAATTCTATGTTTCACCATTAATTTGATTTGGGATTGTATTGTGGTTTTGCACAAAGAGATGTATGGATGGAAGAGGAGGAAAGAATGATCATAAGGGAACATATAGACTTGGGGAATAAATGGGTAGAGATCATGAAAAGGCTTCTATTTAAGAAAACAAAGTCATGCAATAAAGAACCACCAGAATGCAACCAAACACAGATAGTCTACCCACCACCACTGCACAATAACTCTCAATGTTGCCCATGAGAGAAGCTCTATTTTATATGACTACATTAGGAGTTTGAATGACACCAAGGATAACACATCCTCTTGCAAGAATGATGTGTCCATGATATGTGATTATGTCTCCTTTTTACACTCTTCTCCCATTAACGATATCAATAGCAACATTACAAAATCCCTCCTATATCTTAACATGGAAACCCAACCTTAACTTATCTTTTCTATTAGATAGTGTTTCAACTAGAGATGATGTTCTATTAGATGGTGTTTCAACTAGAGATGATGAAAGCATTTTCTTAGATGAGTCCATAGGTGTAAACAAGGTGGATTATTTAGAGTATGGAGAGAGAGAGAGAGGTATTGATCTTTTTGATATGGTGTTTGGATCTCACACTTCCTAACTCAATTTCATGTAAATAATTTACCATTTTATGATATTTAAAAGATAAATACAAAATTAAAATTTAGTTTAAAAGATTATCTATAAAATTTATGATATTGATCTTTATGAGATGATGTTTTGATCTCACACTTCCTAACTCAATTTCATGTAAATAATTTATCATTTTATGATATTTAAAAGATAAATAAAAAATTAAATTTAGTTTAAAAGATTATCTATAAAATTTATGATATTGATCTTTATGAGATGGTGTTTGGATCTCATAGTCCCCAGCTCAATTCCATTTAAATAAACTATCATTTTAAATGATATTTTAAAGATTTTATTTATATATATATATATAATTTATGGAAAACCTAATTATTTTTGCATGAAAAATTACACATATATCTTATAGATTTTTTATTTATTCCATGAAATAGAGAGGAAGTGAAATCGTCATATGAAACTTTCCATATAGAGGACCTCATGGTTCTGAGAATTTGAGAATTATGATCACACAACCATAAGAATAGAATTCAATTGTTCACATAATTATCATTCATAATTGATATAGGCCAATTTATATAAGATGAGATAGCTTCCTTGATTTCTCTTAAGAGAAAACTACTAACATCAATTTTCAACAACAAGAAAAGGAGGAGGCATAGCTGTGAATGGGAAGTGCACAACACAAAGAGATCGGTTTGGGAAAAAGAGGACGCTAGGGTGTGAGGAAATACCACGTAAAATCTTAAATGCAAAGTCAGCGGTGGTGGCATCAAGAGTCATCGCACCATATAGCAGTGAGGAAGATTTGTGAGGGAAAAATTGTGAACAACCAGGCAATTCCTTTCATACACATGAGACCATAGCTGAAGGAGAGGTGCCATACAGGGAAAAGAAAAGTGTATAGAAGTTAGGGAGTGAGCTGATGAAGCACGACCAGGAAAGGGAGAGTAAGAAGGAAGTTCTTCATGCCAAGGAAGAGGACTTGTGCAGACAGGGAATGGAGAATAGAGCATAGAGCACTGAAATTTTAAAAATAATACTTAAATTATAGATTGTCAATTTTGGTTTATGAATAACGAAATTAAGAAGATCATTTGAATTTCCCATATAATTCTAGAATGTTTGTAATTTATATTTCTTGTGTTGGGATTAATTAAAATTGTCAAGTGGGTTGTTTCCTAGATACAAAAATTTAGAAATCTTGAGGACTACGAAATTTAAAATTGCTGGTTGTTGCAAATTGGTTATTACGATTGTTTGGGATAGATTTTTTGGGTCTGTTTGCATTATTTGGTATCAAAGCGGGTGATCCTAAGAGTGGAGAGGATCCACCAGGATTGTGGATAAATAATTGGTGAAGTGTGAAGAAGCCCTGAGATCAGGCTATTGATTCTATAAGAATCATGTTGGTTGTCCTCCACTAGAGATAAAGCTGGGTAGAAGGTGTGCAAATCTCTTCCACTGAGAGGAAATGGGTAGAAGAGATCTTGAAGGTGCATCTTTCAAAATCCTATTGAGTAGAGGATAGTAGTGAGAGTTTTGTTGCAGAGGGGACCTGCAAAGGCAACAAGCGTTGACACTAATTCAAGTTTGTGGTTGCAAATTGAGAGTGTGCCGTAATTGTTTGGCTTCTTGGAGACATGGAGAGAGTTTGTGGTTGGAGAAGGAATATTTGCAGCCATAGAAGGTGAAACAAGAAACCATCCAAAGGAGTGATTTGTTTCGAACTGTGTGCAAGTCTAGTGGAAAGTGTTGCAAAGTGATGGTGGACAACAATAGTACAGATAATTTGGTTACATTGGAAATGGTTGAGAAGTTGAACTTGAAGAAGATGAAACACCCTAAGCCATACTACATCTCTTGGTTGCAAAGAGGTCATCGAATTTGGGTAAGTGAACAAAGCATTGTGAATTTTCACATTAGAAGATATAAGGATGAAATTGTATGTGATATAGTACCCATGGATGTTTGTCATTTTTTGGGACAACCTTAGCTTTGGGATAGGGAAGCTATACATAATGGTAGTGATAACACCTATAGCATAATCAAGAATGGGAAGGAATATGTGTTGAAGCCATTATGGGATAAACAAGAGGAAGTGGTAAAAGAAATTGTAGTAGTATGCCCCAATGAGTGTATGAAAGAAGAAAGCAACATCAAAGTTGCAATAGTTGAGAAAGAGGTGGCTGAGAATCCTTTGAAGGGTGAAGAGAAGAAAAAAAAGATTGCAGTAGATATGAAGAATGAAGAGAAAGAAGAGATCCTTGTGCAAAAGGATCAAGAGGAAAGAGAAGAGATTGCAATCCAGGTTGCAAAGAATGAAGAAGATTTATTGATGAAGATGTTGGTGATAGAGGATGAGTGGATGAAAGAGCTTGCAATTGCAACAAAGTGTGGAGAACGAAAAGTTGTAGTTGATGATGATATGAAATATGTCACATCAAAGAGTGATGTTGCAGTCAAGAAAAAGGATAAGGTAAATAGTATTTTATTTTGTGATGAGAAATTGACATTAAATTCGCATGTTGTTGAGGGAAAGAGAGAGAATATAGTTATAGCTCCAGATTTAAATTTAGATGATGTATATTTTCTAGTAGAGATGGTAGAGGATGTTGCACAATTTTGGTGGAGGTGGACAGTTAGAGGTGGGTTTGAACCCACAAAGAGGGGAAAAGAGTGCAGATTATTTGGCGGAGGAGGTTAGACTTTGGTGGATATGAGTCCATAAGGGGGAAAAGGAGGAAGGTGTAGTGTTGTTGGAGAGAGGGGGTGCGTGTTCAAGAAAGATGTTAGAAGAGGAGGAAAAATAAATAATTTGCAGGTACCAATTTCAATGTGGGAGCATGCTATAAGTTGTTTGCAACTTGGAAGAGTAGTTCTACTCAACTCCATTTTGTGAGCCCATGCTCACAAACTTTTTATCGGGTGTTTCTGATGCAGGAGCATCCACAAATCTCCATTATCTCTTGCCATCATCCTCAACCAATGCAATTAATGGTGTGAATGCAACCTGCAATGATTACAAAATATGCACATAATGATTGATCAAAGGTTTTAGAAGGACTCAAATATATACATTGGTAGGTGTAAAATTTGTCTTGCAATTTAATGTTCTATCTAAAGATGAATTGATTCGTTACTTATCTGAAAAAATAATATTATATTATTGATTTCAATGGACTCAAAATTAAGGCTTTGAATTCAATGCTTAGTAGTGCCCTTTCATATTCGATGATGATATGGGAGAAGAGGCCAATAGTCATTTTTGGGGAAGGCCAATAGTTTATGGAAAAAGAATTAGTCAAAAGAAGAATACAAAGGAATCAAATAGAAGGGATGGGCACGAAAAATGAAAGAGGATAATGTGCAGCAAGAAAAGGACGAGGCACGACTGTGAATGGGAAGTACACAACACAAAGACACCGGTTTGGGAAAAAGAGGATGCCAGGGTGTGAGGAAATACCATGCAAAATCTTAAATGCAAAGTCAACGATGGCGACATCAAGAGTCATCGCACCATATGGGAGTGAGGAAGATTTGTGAGGGTGGAATTGTGAACAACCAGGCATTGCCTTTCATACACATGAGACCATAGCTGAAGGAGAGGCACCATACAAGGAAAAGAAAAGTTTATAGCAGTTAGGGAGTGAGCTGATGAAGCTCAACCATGCAAGGGAAAGTAAGAAGGAATTTCTTTATGCCAGGGAAGAGGACTTGTGCAAACAGGGAATGGAGAATAGAGCACACATCACTGAAATTTTGAAAATAATACTTTAAATTATAGATTGTCAATTTTGGTTTGTGAATAAATTAAGAAGATCATTTGAATTGCCCATATAATTTCAGAATGTTTCCAATTTATATTTCTTGTGTTGGGACTAATTAAAATTGTCAAGTGGGTTGTTTCCTAGATACAAAAAATTAGAAATCTTGAGGACTACAAAATTTAAAACTGCTGGTTGTTGCAAATTGGTGATTACGATTGTTTGGGACAGATTTGTTGGGTCTGTTTGCATCATTGTGGCATATATGATATTTAGATTTTTATTGTATAATATGATTCTTAGTAGGTTATCTATTCATGCTATGTGTACAATTCGATCTACCCTACATCAAACTATAAAATTTATTCATAATGGTAACACACATAGAATCGACACTAATCCTAACCCAATTTAATACTATAAACAAGTTGAATCAGATCACATGAAGCCTTTTTCTTATTTTGTTCATAATTGTATACCTTCTACTACACAACATTCTCAATCACTATCTATTGATGATTATGTTCCTTCTTATTTTAATACATTTCTTGGTGGTGATTGGGGCTCCTTAGACTTCACCCCCCATGGGCTTGGTAAATATAAGGTTCACCCTTCTCACTTTGGCATTCCCACATTTAACAAGGATCCACATTCTCATGCTAGAATTGATCATGTGAATTATTTTACTACCTCTCCAACATGTGGTCATACTTGTTATTTTTCGAAGGCTAGTGACATCAATTCTCCTCTTTTTGATTTAGATACACCTTACAAGACTGGCTTCAAAATTATTTCTAAGTAAGGATATAATGAAAATGGACTAGGGAACTTGGACCAAGGAATAAAGATCAATATAGAACCCACACTAAACTTATCTATAGTGGATTTAAGTTACTATTATTCCCCTTTATCTACATCCCCCCTCCATTTTTTGATGTCTTTATGGTTTCTTCTTTTCAAAAATTGAACTTTTCTCCACATTAGAAAGGGTTGATTTCTAATCCGCCCACTTCTCTTTTATCTAAAAAAGAGAATGCCTTGTTGAGGCTTCTAAAATCCCACTTGATTACTCTTCTTCCTCCTACATGCAAGAAAGTTTCTAAACACATTCAACCAACACTTTCTTCTTGTGCATGTTATCAAGGTCTTGGTCATTCCACTAATAAATGTTGAGTCTTGAAGGATCAAATATAACAACTTCTTGACATAGGTGCCATCACCCTTCCTCTAGATGCAATTATTTCTTCTTTAAATGATATGCAACATTGAGGATCACCTTTGTCTTGTTAAATTTTCTTCCTCCATTTTCTCATGAAACTATTGTGTTGTTACCCAATATGTGGCACCTACATCTTTCTTTCTTTTCTTCTTGCCATTGATGGTGATACAAGCTCACGTGCAACCATTCAAGCTCTCTTTGGTAACAACACAATATTATTTATCATGGTTGTTTACACCTATATTTAGGGGATAGAGACAACTTCTAGATTTGTGCATCCTTCCAAGGATCCCTTGTCTTCTTTCTTCATCTTTGCCTTATATTAAAATATTTGCACATTGCACATGCTAATATTTTAAGGAGGGGGAATATATTCTACTCCTATGTGCATCCATACACGAACCTTACATTATTTTTTATTCCTTCTATAATATTTTTTATTGGTATATGCCCCCTATGGCATTGTTTATCGATATGTGTCATGTGACATTGTTTATTGATACACTCCATGCAACATTGTTTATTGTTATTCTCCCTACAACATTGGTAGTCTATGAATCATCTAGCATAATATAACTTGCTATCCCATCTAGTTCACATGGCTTAAAATTTTACACCCATGGTCTCCTAGCATAACACAACTTGCTAACATGTGATCTATGAGGTTAATGTAATCTACATCGCCCCCAACGATAGATCAAGCTAGATCTTGAGTCATGTACTCTCTCATATATATTGATTACTTAAATATCTATTTGTATACATTCTCTCATTGAAAAATTCAATTTCCGCATTACATTATTCTCTTTGTGTAAGAATTCCTCTATTTTTCATTTCCTTTACTTTCTTTGTATTTTGGGTACAATGCACAATATTGATACAATATTTTGCATTGAGGTGTCTTTCACCTTGCTAACTATTTTGTTTTTGTTGCTACATGTTTCCTCCTTTATGAATTTTTGTTTATGTTTATGTTTATATATTTTTATGATGTTTTGACACTATTATTTTGTAAGTTTATGTTTTTCAATGCTACTTATTTTATACAAGTTTATATTGTCTAACGTATTTATTTTATGTTGTTCTCAACCTAGGGGCATGGTTCATCCACTTTAATACTCTTTTGCATCCTCTACAAAATCCTTTGGTTCTATGATGTTTTTTTCTAATAATTTCATTTCTTTACTTTAGCATACATATTCATGTAGTGTCATAAGACCACTACTAAAGTGGGGACAAAATGTAATGACATAAATGTATACCCTTATAATTTTACATTATTTTATGGACTCACTTTGGCATGCATTTTTTTAGTTTGTTTGTAGGACCATTTTATTCCTTGCATTAGCCTTTCTCCATCCCACGGTGCTTAGGCCTTATCTTCTATGTTCTCATTTTGAAAATTTGATGTTATCTTTGTGTTATCCATGTGATTTTTTAGTGTCTCATCATTTTAGATATCAGATTGTCTAGAGACTATGTTAGAATATTAAGGTTTACGATAATAAAGTCACCTTAGTGACTTGTTTATTTTTGTTATTGAAATAATTAGTTACATTCTCATAGGTTGTTTGTTTGGAAAATTATGATGGAGAGGCTTTATGAAAGCCATATTGTAATACATTGAAAATCAACTCTCAATAATATTATTATCATTTTATGTTAATACTGTACAATTGTAGATGTTATCTAATTTTTCTAATATGGGAGATCAGAGAATAGGAAGGTCAAGAATTAGGGTTTTGATCACTATTGTTGTATTATTTTCTAATGGTTTTTGTTTGCAATGAATCATTGCATGCTAAATATAAAAAAATTATAATATTATTTGCTAGTCAAAAGGAGTAGTTTGCAAAGGGTGATTTGAAGGAAGACTACACCACATGAGGGATTTTCTTATTGAATGGTGTTAAGGCTTTCAATATGAAATGAAGAAAAACTCTCTTAACAATAGCTAAGTTTTCCATATTTTAAACATTTAACAAAGGTATAGTAGCATGTGGTTAGAAGAGTTACAAAAAATTTAGGTTTTGCAAATTATTTTTAAGAAATTATGTAAAGGTTGATTTTTGGTTTTGGAGTTATAAGGTTGCATAAATTTGTAGAATACTTTTCTATTTGTTTTTTTAAGATGAAGATTCCTTTAGATAAGTAATTTGTTTCATTCTTGGAAAAAAATCAAATGCAACTAATGAATTAAAATTTATGGGGAATAGTGAATGGGAGTGAAACACCACCCACATATGTAAATAAATTATTAGAGTGACATAAAATATATGATAAAACCAAATCTATTATTAGTCTTTCCCTTTATGACACTAAATTACATCATGTAGATTTAGACAAATAATCCTAAAAATTGGGATAATTTGAATATGTTCGGAGCAAAAGAAGTTAATGCAAAATTTTCCCTAAAAATTCAACTATTTAGATCCAAAATGAAAGATAGAATCACTATGTCAAATCACATAAGCATTTTAAGGTCTCTCATTAAACAATTGGAAAAATTCAAGGCTCTAGTAGTTGATGAAGATGCCATGGCTATTTTTCTAAACACTTTTCCATAAAAATACAATAATATTATTTTTACACTTAGTCAAATAAATTTTCAAACATGCTAGAAGATGTGATTTTATCCCCCTTAGTAGAAGAAAAAAGAATAAATGTAGGAGATTCAAAATTTGATTCTCAACATGAAAATCTATTATGCACATGATACAATAATATAAAAAAGTAAAATTGGATGTTATTACTATAAGAAAAATGGTCACAAAGCTTGGGCAAGTGATTTTCTTAAGGGAAAACTTGTAGAAAAATTAAATGATGTTAAAACTTAGTATGTGTTGAGGACTATGTTAAGGATGAGGACCCCCCAGATGATTCTTTTGTTGAAGATTATTATTTTGAAGATACTAGGGATGAATACTTATTTTAAGCCTTCACCATTGGAAGTTGGACGATTTTCATCATCTCAAGTTATCTTCTTACTTAGAGATGGTTCTTTGATATGTTATTTTTCTTTCCTTTTTTATGCTAACAAAATTGAGGAATGCATATATTGTGAAGTTTATTTTTTGAAGAAATGAAGGGATTTGATGAACTCAATATAGATTATCGCCCATATAATTTTGGAGTCTATGGATCTATAGAATTATACCCTTCTGAGGGTCATGAAACAACTTGATAGAACAATGTATTGTTTTCCAATAATTTAGGGGATCTGCAATTCAAGATTTTAGAGAGGTGGTAATCAAAGAACTCAAGAATTTAGATCGAAAGCTACACATTTCTGAGGGTTATGAAGTCGCTTGATGGAGTTGCACTTGGTTCAAGATTTATTTTTATTATCATTATAATAAATTTTAGGGCTATCAAGTGTACTCTTGTTGATCTAGTGGTTCTAGTCTCAATGTATGAAGTGTAGACCCATTAAACCACCTCAAATAGATATGTATTTTATTTGACCTTAAAATCTATCTATTTGTATCTTTGATAATGTAGTTCCTAAGTGAAAGCTCTTGGCATGGTAATGTTTCCTATTGATTTAGGTTTCGTTATACACTACCCACTATGGTATATGTGATGTTTGGAGCTTTATAATATAATCTACTTCTTGGGAGACTATGGACTCACATTATGTGTATAATTCTATCTACCTTACATCAAGCTATTGAATTCATTCATAATGGTAAAACATATAGAATCAACATTGATCTTAACCCCTTTCAACACTATTAATTTGCTCCTTACACTTCATCGCCTTGATCCTAGTGAAGATAGGGTTCACCTTTCTCACTTTGACATTTCCACATTAACAAGGATGCACATTCTCATGCTAGAACTTGTCATTCTTATTATGTGAATTCTACTACTATTTATTCTACAACATGTGATTATACTTCTCATTTTACCAAGGCCAGTGAAATTTATTCTCCTCCTCTTTTATTTAGATACACCTTACAAGAATGGCTTCAAAATTATTTCTAAGAAGAGGTACTATAGAAATGGTCTAGGGTGCATGGAACAGGGAGTGAAGGTCCCTTTAGAACCTACACCACACTTCTCTATAGTGGATTTAGGTTACTAGACTTCTCCTCCATCTACATCCCCTCCTCCATTGTCTAATGTCTCTATTATTTCTTATTTTAAAAAAATGAACCTTTCTTCACATTGAAGATGGTTTCCTTATATTATACCTAATTCTTCTCTTCTATCTAAAAAATATCATTTCTTGTTGAGGAATCTAAAATCTCGCTTGATCACTATTTCTCCACCTACATGCAAGAAATTTCCTAAACACATTCAACCAACACTTTCTTCTTATGCATATATAATCAAGTGCTTAGTCATTCCACTAATGAATATCATGCATTGAAGAATAAAATCCAACAACTTCTTAACATAGGTTCTTGTGATGCTGGTACTTTTACACTAATCTAAGTATGAAAACTAACTAAACTAGAATGCAAAGCAAAACACAAGATCGCCTCAAATGATTAGCCTAAGGAAGAAAACACAAAAGAAAAGTAACAAAGCTAGTGATTATACCTTTTGTGTGTCAATCCCCTTGGTTGGCCCTTGATGTGGTTGATTTGTGTGCTCCTTGGATGGTTGTGAAATGAAGGGTGGATGCAAGATAATGAAGACTTGATGAAGCTATAATGGAAAATGCACTTGAACTTGGATGCTAATGCAAGGAATAATGCTATAAAATGGCTTGATAATTTGGTAGCATAAGGGTGCAAAATGACTAAGTTCTGAAAATGCATTAGAAGAGGGGGTATTTATAGAAGAATTTGAATTCTCTAGAGAATTCAACAGTCAAGATTGTGCCACCATGGCCAAGATGAAGGGCTATGGTGAGTTGAGAACTCACAATCCCTCACATCTTGACATGTGGAGGGTGAAGTGACCAAGGATGTGATGAGGTGTAAGTGAGGTGGAATAAGGATAAATGATGTGGAGGAAGGACAAGTACTTTGAAAGTACCTTGGGAGATGAGAAGATTTCTTCATAAAGGAACTTCTTGTCCCCAAGTGAGAATGAAAGTGACACTTGAGGAATTTTACAATTCCTCAAAAATCTTCATGGGGAATAGGAAAGTAGTTGGGAAAATAAATGTGAATTACATGATTGGGAGAATCTAATGGATAAGACAAGGTTCTCAAAAAGGTGGTATTTTGACACATGTGAGTGATGTGACAAGTCAAAGGGTCTAGAAGACTTAGACACATGTGAGTGATTTGACAAGTCAAAAGGTTCTAGAACTTGCATGGGGTAAGGAGAGCCTTGGAAGGATAAATGTGAATTAAAAATTCACATGGGAAAGAGGGTCAATGCTAAATATGGAACATATAAAGGTTGACCAAAAAGGTATGCTAAATGTGGTAAGTTGATTAGATTAAAGTTGTGCAAATACATGGTTAAGGAAATTAATAAGGGATTAGAAGCAAGTGGGAAAAGTTGGAGGATGTGACATTAATCCTTGATTAAGGGTGTTCACATCCTAATCATGAATTAATTAAATTAATCCATATTAGAAGAGGATTATGGAGGATGTGACAAGGAGAGAGAAAAATGAAGAATTTAAAAATTGATTTGAAAAGGCCAAATGACTAAATTAAATAAATTGACATGTTTATTTAATTTAGAGAAGAAAAGGTGTAAGGTAAAGTATTTAATTGTAAAATTAAATACTTTAGGTAGAAAGATGAAATATTAATTGAATAAATCATTTAATTAATATTGATGAAATAGATGAATAGAGTAGATGATTTTGACCATATGGAAATGGTCAAATTTGGATGTCTACATTTTTCCCCTCTTCGAAATATTGTTAGAATAATAGTGTTTCGAAGAAAAGGAAATGTAGATGACTCTATAGAGGAACTGAATAGAAAATGATGCCCCAGCACGGGAGGAGATGTGTGAGCTGCCCAAACGGAGGGGAATGATGGGAGATGCCTCAATCTTTCGAGGGAATGATCATGATGAAGGAATGGGGAAAATTGTAGGGTATGCCCCCTCGAGAGGGCGGTTGGGGAAGAAAAAGGGGCCCCAAGTGACTTCTTGATATGAGAAAATGGAGGGCATGATGGAGCTCAAAAAATCAGACAAGTTTGACTTTTGAACGGAGTCGATTGGACGTATGGTTTGCAAATGGCGGCCCCAGGAAGTTAGAGAATTAGTTGGAGGAAAAAAAAAGGGAAAAATACCCTTTAGTTTATAAAGGTTAAAAAGGAGGGGAAAATGATATAAGGTAATTTTAGAAATTACGTCACCTCATTTGCACTGTAGCAGTTGAGAGAGAGAGAGAGGAGGAGAGGAAGGAGATTAGTAGATAGGATGCCAGAGGACTACAATTCAGATATCATCCACCGGGGGGATGAGGTGTAGCGATTTTACCACGAGTGCACGGTTCCACGCCAGGTTAGAGCCAAAACCCTATCTAATGATTTTACAAATTTTTAATGTATTTTTGAATTTTTATGCCTATGTGAGAAGTTGGGTTTTGCTTTCGAGGTAGGGTAGGAAAATGGGTTGGGTGAAAAAAAAAATGATTTTCGTGAAGAAGGGGGGGTTTTGGGGGTGTATCTACCCCAGGCCAGGGCAGGTTCACCTCGGATAAGGGTGGGTCCGCCCTGGATGGGGACAGGTCCACCTCGGCCCTGGGCGAGTCCGCCCTGAAAGGGGGCAGGTCCACCCCTCGCAGGGATGGGTCCTCCCTAGTCCAGGGCGGGTCCACCCCGGACTAGGGCAGGGTTGCCCTGGCCCAGGGTTGGTCTGCCCCGCGCCCGGGCGGGTCTGCCTCGGCATAGGGTGGGTTTGCCCCGTGCCAGGGAGGGTCCGCCCCGAGAAGGGGTGATTGCACCCAAAACCAAGGGGAGCCCAGGGGGGAGAGGGAAGAAATCAGAAGAAGAGAAAAAAGAGATTAGGAAAATGATGTCTCAGGGCCGAGAATGAAGTGGACTGACATGCGAGTTATTATGGATGCAGATTTTTTATTCATTGTGGACCCATGAGAGACACTCAGAGGTGATGGCGGCGACAATAGCGGCTATGAATGAAGCGGATCACCATGCACTGGTAGAGGCTAGATTGTTGCACTTATTAGGCTATCTGAGGATCAGAGCGCATTGGGCTATGCTGACAGCGCTCATAAAGCGATGGAGTTTAGCGACATCGACATTCCATCTTTCGACAGGGGAGATGACAGTGACACTAGAGGATGCATGGCGCATTTTGAGGCTACCCATAGCAAGGTGTTTAGTGAGTGAGGTGACATCGACGGGGGCCAAGCTGGATCACACCATAGGGGTGCTATTCGGGTGAGATGATCTGCATGTGTAGAAAGGGCAGTTGGATGTGGATCGATGTTTGTCACTGAGGGTGCAACCACTACCACTTTTTTTGTGTGGACTGATCAATGGGATATTGCTGCCAAATCAAAGTAGGCACTTCTACAGTTTATAGTATATGGAGGTGATCTAACATATTGTCAAGGGGCGAGAGGGACAGTTTTCATGGGGCACTTGTGTATTGGCGCATCTGTATAGAGATATGCATGTGATCTGCTACTGAGAGGCACTAAGTGTGACACATGTGACTTTATTATAGGTATGGGCCTAGGAGCATATTAGTATTGCTAGGCCATCAGTGGTGAGGAGAGGACAGGCGGAGGAGGTAGTGAGTGTAGCCTGGTGGTACGGGTAGGATGAGGGTTGGGTTTGGCATTATGAGATGTAGGGGGATATGGACGGATGGAGGAGACTCTTTGATGACTTGCAGGAGGAGCACATGGTATGGTGTCCATACATGTTTTGGCGATTTACGAGATGGAGGGATGATAAGGTGAGACAGTGAGGCTACTTCGCATCCAGATGCTTCTTAGTTGGGAGCCAGCCTCACATAGTTGATGTACACAGGCCATATAGAGTGACCCAGTAGTTTGGGGTGGTACAGGATATTTCAACGGGTCTTGACATGTTTCAACGGATCAGCCGAGAGCGGCCATGGGGGATCCAATCTCACCAAGGTTTGCCAAAGAGCAGTGGGAGACATTATTTCTAGCAGCATATCCGGGGAGGGTTGTTGGGGAGGTGGATGTAGGGGTGGCAGTGCGATACGCCAGGTGGTTTCGCAACCACCGATGGGATAGGATTACAGCAGTGCAGCCCATTATGGGGGCCTTAGGATTTGGATCAAATGATGAGCGATGATTGGATATTGAGGGAAGAGAGAGGAGGGGACAACAGCAGAGAGGATAGGAGGCAGTCAGGACCATGGGGCAGCAGGAGGATGCAGGGGCTGTGGGACAGAAGGGTGGAGGACAGTATGAGATCAGGGCCGCAGGACAGCCGGAGAGGATGAGGAGGAGGAGGAGATAACAGAGGAGGAAAAGAGTGAGGATGGATGCGGGGGAGGAGATCGATGCAGCACAACTGAATGATGGGAGGGGGTGGAGGATGTAACACGGCAGGCAGAGGAGAGAGGGTCAGAGGTGGAGATGTTGGACGTGCCCGAGGTGAAGGTGGGAGCAATGGGTTAGCAGATGGGCATAGGGAGTAGAGTACAATTGAGGAGAGTGCAGGTGAGGAGCAAGGCTAGGCAGGAGGATGTAGGGGCTGCAGGACAATAGGATGGAGGATAGGGTGAGATTGGGGCCGGAGGATAGCTAGCTAGGGCAACGAGGAGTAGATGACAGAGGGGGCCCAAGTGGAGATCGGAGTTGAGCAGAAGCCCCATGATTCAGAGATGAGTGAGGAGAGAGAGGAGACTGAAGGGGAGATGATATTTTTAGGATGGTAGATGAGGGTTGGGTGGAGGGGATAGTCAAGGAGAGTTTGAGTGACTAGCAGGGTGGAGCAGGGGCATGATGAGACGGGGTTGGATGTTATGGATGTTGATGTTCATATGGTGGAGTCGTTGGTGATGGTACCAGGTGCACCAACTAAGGATCTTGTTGTATTATTGAGGGGGGCCCAGGTGAGGCTACAGATGATAGAGCAGAGACCGAGGATTGCAAAGGCGGAGGTGCATAGACTTCAGGCAGAGGGACAGAGGGATTATGGTTTCATTGTAGATCACCTGACCTCACAAGTACAGGACGCGGATAGGGAGAGGAATGAGCTGCGAACAGAGGTATAGCAAGTACGTGGTGAGCTATCTAGAGTGACCTGGGATCAGAACAGACTATAGGAAGTGATGACTATAGCACAGGCCAGAGGACAACAAGAGCCCGAAGGGGCAGCATATCAGGGTCTAGCAGAGGGGGTCTCAGTAGAGGATCGGCAACAGGCCGAGAGGGAGATGGAGGAGTTGAGGGTACAGCTGACAGGACTGTTGAGGGAGAGGATGGAGCTCTAGGACAGCGTGTCTACGACAAAGACAACACTTGGGGATACGAGGGCGAGGGCGGAGGCAGTAGAGGCCCGATTAGATATTGTGTAGAGAGAGGGACACGGTGCATACATAGGTGTAGTCCCTCTGGGGTGAGAGAGATAGAGCACAAAGAGAGGAATAGGTGATGCAGGAGGAGAGGGATAGGGATGCAGTAGTGGCTCAAGCAGAGAGTGCGAAGAGAGATGTACTGGCACAGAGCCGATCATAGACAGTACAGCGTGGGGGAGAGATGGAGCTAGAGGTGCATAGATTGCAAGCATAGATATAGGCTATGCAGGCACATATGGAGGATGAGAGGGATAGGGCCGCAGAGTAGGTGGCACGACTGGGAGTAGAGAGAGATCAGCTTAGGTTGGCGTAGGATGCATGGACATAGGAGAGGGGCGTCATTAGCAGAGATCGAGACAGATACAGGCATGAGTGGAATGCTGCCAGATATCAGGCCGCAGAGAGTTCTGAGTACATGAGAGAGGCGACCTACTAGATGTTCGGTTATCATCATGTGGTTCCAGATCCAGTGTAGCACACATTTCAGTATGTCCAGCAGGCTCCTCAGATGCCCGCGCCATCCCAGACATTAGGGACACGAACCCGAGGATATAGTGAGTCGCAAGGGACCCTCCCTCATAGGGGGTCGGTGCCCAACTCTCCACAGAGGTCAGATGTGGGTAGTTTGTTTGGTAGATGAGGGGATATCAGATTTTGACAGGTGCAGGATGGACAATACAAAGTTTTTGATACAAATTTTTGTACTGATACTTTATTTTGTGATTATGATGTATACAATGGATATTTATTTTGGTGATATCAATGGACATTATTATGGATTATGTGATGGATATATGATTTTGATAGTTATATGATATGTGACAGCCCTTATTGACACCATTTTATGTATATGATGGATGAATCATATGTGTATGTGTATGATTTTATGATGTGTGATCATGATTATTTGTACATGTTTATGATGTTATATGTTGATGCTTTGTATGGATGCAACTAACGTGTGTAATGTAGGATGTGATGTATGTTTTCATGATTTTATGGATGATGCATATGAACTTGTCATTTTGTGATGTAGGTGGCGATGCCTGTAATGTGTTAATGATATAATATGGAAATGAATCTAAGATGCTATAGAATAACTAATCATGATTAATTTAAACAACTTAAGATAATAATGCAATGAACCAATAATGCAACATAAATGTCAATAAGGACTTGCATGAGAATGTGGGTGGATGGTGTGAAATTTTCACTTGTCGAAAAACCATTGATATCCTGAGAAGAATGGGAGAAAGAGAAGGTGAATATTTGCACAACCAAAATCATAGGTTGATGGATAGGGATGAATGCAACAAAATTGATTTATGAAATGCAATCCTAATTCAAATTTTCCATCTTCGAAGCATTGATTTTTTCTATAGCATAAGACACCATGTGCCAAGGTATATATAAAAACCAAGGCAAGTTAGTATCTAATGCATAGAACAAAAACAACAAACAAGGTTATCCCAATGCCCCAAAGTGACAGAGACTTTGGTCGGGCCAGGCATTGGGATAACCACAAGCACAAAGGGATGTTCCAATGTAACACAAGATCTTAGAGATCCTGGTGGGTACTACGTGGGATGACCCAGTAGACAACAACAATAAATGATCAAGATATGCCCCTATGTTAACCCATCAAAACACACCATAATATGATAGATCATGGTGACCTTGATTAGTTGGAATAGGGAGCTCAAACAATAACCAAAAGCCAAAAGTATTAAAATATCACAATCAAGTTCAAATGTCCTTTTCTGTAGGATTCAGAGGATGGATGGGGTTGATGAGGTCTGTTAGGATGGATGCATCTTGTTGAGACCGATGATGGATACTAAACTAAGATGACCCACACCACGCAGGATTTTTGACACTAATCAGATCTTCTGATACTAGAGGATCTTGTTTGTGACGAACTAGCTAGATAAGGGAATACTTGACAACATAACACAAGAGACCAGACAGAGGACTAACACACCCTAATAACATGGATAAAAACAGAAAGAGGACCAATGGAGACCGATGATGAAATACATGACTGAAAAATGCCCTAGGGGAGGATCAAATGATCAACCTTGCCTACGTGAAAGCACAGGGGAAACGTAGTTCAGAAAAGACAAACGATGACCGACTATGGATTGTTGGAATAGGTGCCTCAATTCTTACTGGCATGTAACTCCTGGAGGGAAAAGTCGTTGTGACATTATTGATGTCTGGCCGACTAGCTATTTTGAATCCTTGTTGAAATTTTCTGGTCGCTGTGACTTTGTTTCAGTCTTGCCGAATTAACCTATCGCTATGACATGGAGACTCGGTAAGATCTCTTGCCGACAATTGGTTCTCTCACCGATGGTTGTTCACTCGCAGTTATCGAGGAGACTTGGGCGAAAGGTTTATTGTCGGTATGTAGTCTTACCGATATGGAATGTCTCACCGACCGAGGTTGCTATCGAGTGTCTAGTGGATGTCAGGGAGACTCATACCGATGGGGTCATCGGTGTAACACTTTTGTTTTGGTATGAAGTCCCAACGATCGATGAAGGTCTCGCCGACGGCCATATACTTGGTGTCTTTGCGGTGAAAAAAAGACTTCAGTATGAAGTCTTGGCGACTTGGAGAGTCTCGCCGATAATAAAAGGTCTTCGGGATGACATGTTGAACTCGGTGTGATGTCTTGGCGAAAGACGAATGTCTTGCCGACTATCAGATGCTTCGGTGTAACTAAGAAGTCTCGGTGTAACCTCTTGGCAAGCGGTAAAGTCTTTCCGACAAGTGTTCCTTTCGGCATGACTTGAAGACTTCGGTATGAAGTCTTGGTGAACTGCGGTAGTCTTGCCGATGGCAAGGTAGAGGTCGTTGTGACTTGTGGGCATCGGTATGAGTCTTGTCGATGAGGAAACTCTTGTCGATAGGAATGAAATGGATATCGGTGGTTTCGGTATGACTTGTGGCATTTGCTATTTCGTCTTGCTAACTGTTGGAACTTAGGCCGATATCGATATGAAGCCTTTGAGCATCGGGGAGACACTTCTTGTGTCTCACCGACATGCGAACTCAGTTGAATGTTTCTTTGATCGTTTGACTATCCTATGTGGTGTCTCGTGGACCAATCAGAGGAAGCAAAATTCAAATAGTTGGCGGTTGGATTTTTGCAACAGTTGTGACGCTGGAGCTGAACTATATGCAAGGAAAAATCTACAATGGAATGGAAACTTTCTACGATGGGTAATGGCGGATAAGGATGAACAGAGGATAAAAATAAGAATGTGGTAAGATTTAAAGGATGAATTCTAAGTTGGATTTGCAATGGAAATCTGTAAGAGCATTTCTATAACAGAGAAAGAATAGTGAATGAAGAAACTGTAAAATTGATACCAGAGAGTTGTGTCTCTGCATTGTATGTAATTTGTTGATTATTGAAATACAAAGAGATTTTACTTGGTGTGGTGGGTTTTTTCCCGAAAGGGTTTCCCACGTAAATCTGGTGTTCATTTGTCTTTGTGTATTTTTTTTGTTTCTGTAAATATTTCATGTGTGTCTTAATTGGATTGTAATTTGGAAATCAAAAGCACTGTCTGCATTCTTCCCTGTGGTTTTGACATTAGGAAAGTTGCTTCCACACCTCTGCTTTCCTTACAAGTGGTATCAGAGCCTGGCCAGTTGTGTTATCCTTGTGAGTGGGTTGGGTTTTTTGTGTCAATTCTTTTTTCAGTGGGAGTTTGGTAGAGGTTTGATAATTTAATTACAGATTAAGATGGTGAGCACATCCGGAAAGATGGAAATAGAGAAATTCAATGGTAGCAATTTTGAGTTGTGGAAACTCAAAATGGAAGATTTGTTAGTGGATCATGATCTGTGGCTTGTTGTGTCTGGAATGATGCCTCAAGGCATGAAGCAAGAGGATTGGGACCTTGCAGATAGAAAGTATAAGGGGCTGATAAGACTCTATTTGGCAGACTCTATTCTTCTGAATGTTCATGAAGAAAAGACTGCATCTTCCTTGTGGAAAAGACTAGCATCTATTTATCAGGGCAAGTCCATGGTGAACAAATTGTTCTTGAGGAAGAAGTTGTGCTCTTTGAGAATGCAGGAGGGAGGATCTGTTGCTGATCACTTGAATGCTTTCAACATGTTGATTGCACAGTTAACATCTGTTGGTGTGAAGATTGAAGATGAAGATCGTTGTATGCTCTTATTGTGTTCTTTGCAAGATTCTTGGGATCACCTTGTGATGGCTATTGGGAGTACGACATCCACTTTCAAGATGGAATATGTTGCTTCTTTGTTGTCAGAATAAATGAGAAGGAAATCTTCTAAGATGGTGAAGGAGGCTCTGGTTGTTAGAGGCAGATCGAAAGAAAAAGGAAAGAAGAAGGACAAGAAGTCCAGATCAAAATTAGAAAGGAGATCAAAGTCTCCTGGCAAGAAGTCCAAGGTGAAGTGCTGGAATTGTGGGCAACCTGGTCATGTCCGAAAGGATTGCAAGGAGGAGAAAGAAGAAGAATAAAGACCTCTTCCCGACAATGATTCTTCTTAGAGGATGCGTATAATTCTCTATTACAGCCCCTTTGGCTACGCTGGCAGGCCCATGATGTCATTGATTGATTCTCGAGCATCTTTCCACACATATCTTACAGAGATTGGTTCATCAAGTATGAAACTATGATGGTGGAAAGTGTGTACTTTGGCAAGTGATTCATCTTGGAAATTGTTGGTCAGGGAAGAGTTACATAGAATTCAATTTCATGGAAGAGTGAAGGAATCAATGATGTGATGGCATACTAGGTCCGGGCTCATAATCGTTTTATGTAAGTGTTTCCACTACGCTGGAGTGTGCAGCCTCTAGAAATGCATGACTAGAGGACGAGGAAGTAGCAAGGTGTCATATTATAATTTCAGAGAGCCGGATGCACAAGCTTGGTCCAATGCAATAGTGTCTTTGCAAAGTCACTAAAAGCTACTCATGGAGAAAAGAAGGAAAACATTCTTGATGGTGTAAACTCCATGGAGGTTAAACCTCCAGCAGAGAAGACTATGCTCTGGCATCATAGGTTAGGCCACATTGGTGAGAAAGGTCAAAACCCAGTTGAGGGGCTAAAGATTGTAAACCTCAAATTTGAGTTTTGGTATTGTATATATGGTAAACAACACCGTGTTTCATTTTATTTCAGTCCTCACAAAGCTTCTGGTTTGCTTGATTATATACATTCTGATGTGTTTGGTCCAGTGAATGTTTCTTCTTTATCTAAATCAAGATAATATGTGTCGTTTATTGATGATTATTCAAAAAGAGCATTTGTATATTTTCTAAGAAGTAAATCAGAAGTGTTCAATCAATTTAAGGAATTTAAAAACCTTGTTGAAAATCAGACTGGTAGGAAAATAAAATGTTTAAGGACTGACAATGGTGGTGAGTTTTGTTCAGATGAATTCGAAAGGTACTGTAAAGATCATGGGATTAAAAGACATAAGACTACACCTTACACTCCAAAGCAAAATGGAGTTGCTGAAAGGTTCAACAGGACAGTAATGGAAAGAGGATGAAGTATGCTGAGAAGTGTTGGCTTGGAGGAGAAGTTCTGGGCTGAAGCAATCTCTGCAACATGTTACTTAGTAAATCATTCTCCTAACTCTGCTCTTTTTTAGAAGACGCCTTTGGAAGCATGGTCTGGAAAGAAGCCCTCTCTAAGACATATTCGTGTCTTTGGTTGTGAGGCATATGCATATGTGTCGTTTGAAAAAAGATCTAAGTTGGAAAACAAAGTTGTAAAGTGTATTTTTATTGGCTATAGTGTTGGCATAAAAGGATACAAGCTTTGGAATCCTAAGACCGAGAAGGTTTTGTACAGCAGAAGCGTTATCTTTCATGAGCTGAAGCCTTCTACACTAGATCCGCAGTCAGAGAAGAAATCAGAAAACGAAAAAGGATGTAGCAGATATTCCTTCGACACCAGATAAAGAGGAATTGAAAAATCAAAATGTACCTGATACTGAGGAAAGCTCAAGTAGCTCTGAAAGTTCTGAAGAAGATGAAGAATCACCTTAGCCTCAGCCTGTGAGGAGGTCAACTCGTGAAAGAAAACAACCTGATAGGTATGGGTTTTCTTTGATAGAGTCTACTTGTTCCTAAAATTTAATTTCTAGCACTGATGAACCTAGGATTGTAAAAGAGGCATTTAAAATGTCTGATTCAAACTTTTGGTTGGAATCCATGAATGAAGAAATGGCATCATTAGAAAATAATGATACCTAGAGTTTGGTGCCATTGCCTAAAGGCAGAAAAGTTGTGGGCTGTAAATGGGTATTTAAAAAGAAAATTGGTCTGGAAGGCAGTGTAGAAAAATATAAAGCGAGGCTAGTTGCAAAAGGTTATTCCCAGGTAGAGGGAATTGATTATGGAGAAATCTTTTCTCCTGTAGCTAAGCTGACATCTATTAGATTTATTTTGTCACTTGCAGTAGTGTATGACCTAGAGATTGAACAGATGAATGTGAAGACAGTGTTTCTTCATGGTGATCTTGAAGAAGAAATTTATATGTCCCAGCCGAAGCACTTTGTGGAAAAGGGTAAAGAAAGACTAGTTTGCAAGTTGAAGAAATCTCTGTATGGGTTAAAACAGTCTCCTAGAATGTGGTACCAAAAGTTTGACACTTTTGTTTTGTCATTGGGATTTGTAAGATCAAAATCTGATCAGTATATTAAATTGAAAGTGATCAAGTCCTTCTTATTATTGCCTCTATGTTGATGATATGTTGTTCATAGCAACAGTAAGCCAATGATTTCGATCTCTTAAGTCCTTGTCCTGCAGCCCCAAATGAAAGATCTTGGTGCAGCAGGGTATATTCTGGGAATGGAAATAACTAGGGATAGGAAGAATAGAAAAATTTGGCTCAATCAGAGTAAGTACATCATGACTATTCTAGAGAGATTTTGTATGATTTGATCGCAAGCAATTTAGTTATTCCGAACATGCAGGAACGAAGCTATCTATTGAAGACTATCCAAAATATCCTACCGAGAGCCGGATATGCGACATGACCAATGCACTTATACTAGTACTGGGCTGGCGTTTATAGTATGCTGCAATGGTCTCGTATACGCTTTACATGTATACTTAATGTCATGCACAATCCCGAAGGACACATTGGGATGTTGCAGAGAAGTTAGATCCAAGGAACTTCAGATTATGCTTTGTGTTACCATAGGAACTTGGTTGAATCACGAGAACTTTATTCGAGGTCATGGATCATCAAAGGTGACATTGACAAAGAGAGGAGATCCACCATGATGGTATTTTCATGATGAATGGTGGTGCAAAGGAGTTGATGAGCGTCAGAGTCACTTCTTGGTCCACCACAGAGGCGTAATACACAACGCCACATGCCTGTAAAGAAGCAATCTGGTTAAAATGTTTGGGTTCTAACATTGGTTTTGATGTAGGAAAAATTACAATTTACTGTGATAGTCAGAGTGCTATATGTTTGGCAAAGAATCCTACTTTCCATGCTAGGATGAAATATATAGATGTATAGTATCACTTTGTACAAGATATGGTGGAGATGGGAAGGCCCTTTGCAGTGGATACCGGAGAATGTTGCGTATGATTGATGAAGTCTGCGGATACGCCGCATAAGTACGCTGGTGTGGTGCGCTAGCCTGGAAGGCCTCAAGGCCCATGAATTTCAATAGTTTTATTATGCCCTGGAGGTGTCAGTAAGATCTTCGTCAAGTGGGAGATTGTTGGAATAGGTGCCTCAATTCTTACTGGCATGTAACTCCTGAAGGGAAAAGTCGGTGTGACATTATTGATGTATGGCCGACTAGCTGTTCTGAATCCTTGTTGAAATGCTTTGGTCATTGTGACTTTGTTTCAAGTCTTTCTGAATGGACCTATCGCTATGACATGGAGACTCGGTAAGATCTCTTGCTGACTATTGGTTCTCTCACCGATGGTTATTCACTCGCAGTTATTGGGGAGACTTGGGCAAAAGGTTTATTGTCAGTATGCAGTCTTACCAATATGGAATGTCTCGCCGACCGAGGTTGCTATCGGGTGTCTAGCGGATGTCGGGGAGACTCATACCAATGGGGTCATCGGTGTAACAATTTTGTTTCGGTATGAAGTCCCAGCGATTGATGAAGGTCTCACCGACGGGCATATACTTGGTGTCTTCACGGTGACAAAAAGACTTCGGTATGAAGTCTTGGCGACTTGGAGAGTCTCGCTGATAGTAAAAGGTCTTCGAGATGACATGTTGAACTCGGTGTGATGTCTTGGTGAAAGACGAATGTCTTGCTGACTATCGAATGCTTCGGTGTAACTAAGAAGTCTCGGTGTAACCTCTTGTCGAGTGGTAAAGTCTTGCCTATGAGTGTTCCTTTCGGCATGACTTGAAGACTTCGGTATGAAGTCTTGGCGAACTGCGGTAGTCTTGCCGATGGCAAGGTAGAGGTCGTTGTGACTTGTGAGCATCGGTATGAGTCTTGTCGATGAGGAAACTCTTGCCGATAGGAATGAAATGGATATTGATGGTTTAGGTATGACTTGTGGCATTCGCCATTTCGTCTTGCCGACTATTAGAACTTAGGCCGATATCGATATGAAGCCTTTGAGCATCAGGGAGACACTTCTTGTGTCTCACCGACATACGAACTCAGTTGAATGTTTCTTTGACCATTTGACTATCGTATGTGGTGTCTTATGGACCAATCAGAGGAAGCAAAATTCAAATAGTTGGCGGTTGGATTTTTGCAACAGTTGCGACGCTGGAGCTGAACTGTATGCAAGGAAAAATCTACAATGGAATGGAAACTTTCTACGATGGGTAATGGCAGATAAGGATGAACAGAGGATAAAAATAAGAATGTGGTAAGATTTAAAGGATGAATTCTGGGTTGGATTTGCAATGGAAATCTGTGAGAGAATTTATGTAATAGAGAAAGAACAGTGAATGAAGAAACTGTAAAATTAATACCAGAGAGTTGTGTCTTTGCATTGTATGTAATTTGTTGATTACTGAAATACAAAGAGATTTAACTTGGTGTGGTGGGTTTTTTCTCAAAAGGGTTTCCCACGTAAATCTGGTGTTCATTTGTCTTTGTGTATTTTTTTTGTTTCTGTAAATCTTTCATGTGTTTCTTAATTGGATTGTAATTTGGAAATCAAAAGTTTTGTTTGCATTCTTCCCTGTGATTTTGACATTAGGAAAGTTGCTTCCGCACCTCTACTTTCCTTACATGGATAAGAGCATAAAGGGGACGATGGACACAGATGATGGATGATCGAAACAAGAAGGTCAAAAATGCCTTGGGGGCAGATCAAATGATCAGCCTTGTCTATGTGAAAGTGCAGGGGCAACGTAGTTCGATGAAGACCAAAGAGACCAACATGACCGGATGAGATCTAAGTGGAGACTGACACAATGACAGACCGATAAGACAACCGGATGAATGGCACAAGCTTAGATGAGGATAAGAGCTCAGGATGACTGATAGCAAATAATCGTCCAATGCTCAATCAAAACATACCAAGTGGCCAAGGTTAGGATGTGGATGAAGTGATAGAATAGGATAGGATATGGAGACATGCAGTAACTAGGACACAAGGTAGATAATGATTAAGCTCTCTACAGATGATGCCTGTTACCAGGTTTTCACCAACCGTACATATCCAAGGTGCCACCATGGGTGATTTTCACCATAGGATGAACTTATTTCTCTTTACTATTTTTGGATTTTTCTAATTTTTTTTATTTTTTTGTATTTTTTAGATTATGGCAAGATAGGAGGACCCAGCTGATTTAAGTGTAAAACCTCTTCAAGTGCATTATGTTGATAGGCTCTTCAAGGGGTTCCCCTTTAGGTGTGGCAAGGCAGTAAGCCCTTGATCCATATTTTGTTGTGATAACATAAGGACCCAACCAATTAGGTTCAAACTTCCCCTTCTTCTCTCGGTCCTGTTGTGTATGTTGATTTTCTTTAAGAACTAGATCTCCAATGTTAAATTGGTGGGGATGAACTTTCTTGTTATAGCTCCTCTTGACATGATTTTGATACGCCTGAAAGTGATTGTATGCTTTGGTCCTGTTTTCATCTAGGAGCTCCAATTGGGCAAGGCGAGCAACCTATGATTCTTCCTCGATGATGAGATTCTTTAAAGATATTCTCAGAGATGGGATTTCAACTTCAACCAGCAAGATGGCTTCAGCACCATAGACTAGGGAGTATGGAGTGGCGCCAGTTGGAGTGTGGATGGATGTGCGGTAAGCCCAAAGGGAGAGGTGGATGTGGAGGTTCCAATCTCAACCAGTATTGTTAACAACCTTTTTCAAGATTTTGATCAGAGTTTTTTTAGTGGCTTCCGCTTGTCCATTA
This sequence comes from Sequoia sempervirens, assembly GCA_007258455.2. Taxonomy (NCBI): domain Eukaryota; kingdom Viridiplantae; phylum Streptophyta; class Pinopsida; order Cupressales; family Cupressaceae; genus Sequoia; species Sequoia sempervirens. Next base: position 21,711 of record VDFB02374780.1, on the reverse strand, counting down.
CCTTGGGGGTAGTAGGGCGTGGACCACCGGTGTTGGATATGAAAGGTGTTACATAGCTCTTTTACAGCCTGGTTTTTGAATGGTTTACCATTGTTAGACATGATGGTGGAGGGGATGTCGTATCTGCAGATGATATGGTAGAGGATGAACTTGGACATCTGAGTACCTGTTATCTGGGAGAGTGGTATGACTTCCACCCACTTAGTGAAGTACTCATTGGTAGTGATAATGAAGGTGTGGCCATCAGAAGATGGAGGATATGTCTTGCCGACTAAATCAAAACCCCACTAAGAAAAGGGCCATGGTGCTACTATAGGTTGCAAATCTTGAGTAAGAGCATGTATTAGGTCTGCATGTTGTTGGCAAGGTAAACATTTCTTCACAAGAGTCATGCTCCAATGTAGGCCAATAATAACCAGCCCACAGAATATTTTTTTCCATACCGTTTGAGTGGGCTCCACAAACACCACTATGTACCTTTGTTAACGTAGTGTAAGCTTCGGCCTCATTTAGACACCGAAGAAGAGTTCCATCATATTTGCGACAATAAAGAGTATCACCTATGATGGTGTAATGGGATGTACGTTGGATGAATGATTTGCATTGATTGCGGGTAAGGTCAGCGAGTAGGATGTCATCGTGAAGATAAGCTTAGATTTCATGATACCATGGGGATGTAGGACCTACAATTTTGCACACCATCTCACTCTCAGGGATATCGTATGCAAGGATAAAAATTTGTTCAATCAGGAATTCACATTTTGTCTGATCTTTAGGCATGTCAATCAAGGAACCAATTGTAGCCATTGTGTCAAAAACTTTGTTCTATATTTTGGGGATCTAGTCAAACTGAATAGAGGTGAAAGATTTATTAAAGTCATCAACCATGCGCTTATAAGGCAGTAGCTTCTCATCCTTTGTTAAGAACTCATCATTGACTTGTTTGATGACTAATTGTGAATCGTCGAAGACTCTTAAGTAAGTGATATTTCATTTGATTGTGATTCTAAGGCCAGTGAGAAGAGCTTCATACTCTGCTATATTGTTGGTGCATGGAAAGGCGAGTCTAAATTATTTTGGAATATAATCACCTTGGGGAGTGACAAACAATATGCCTGGCCCTGATTTGTTATGTGTATATGACCCATCAAAATATAGTGTCCACGTAGTGGCTTCTGCTACTGTAAAGACTTCCTCATCAGGAAATTCCATCACCAAAGGATGTGTGTCAAGCAAGGGAGCATTAGCTAACTGATCTGCTATCACCTATCCCTTAATAGCTTTGTGGTCCACATATTCTATGTCAAACTCACTCAGCAACATAACCCATTTAGCCATTTAGCCAATCAAAGTTGCTTTGGATAGTAAATACTTAAGTGGGTCAAATTTTGATATTAATTTGACTAGATGGCTGAGCATATAATGTCTAAGCTTTTGTGAACAGAAAACTACAGCTAGGCAGGCCTTCTCTATTGAAGAGTAGTTGAGCTCATAGCCAACTAAGGTTCGACTGATATAGTAGATTGCTCTTTCTTTGGATGACTCATCATGTTGTGCTAGCAGTGCTCCCAGTGCCACTGAAGTAGCTGAGATGTACAATAAAAGTGGCTTCCCTGGGATTGGGGGCATAAGGACTAGAGGATGAGCCAAGTATTCCTTAATTTTGTCAAAACCTTGCTGACACATAGGATCCCACTTCAAGGATATATTATTTTTCAAGAGGTGGGTGAATGGTTGACATTTGTCTGCTAACTGTGCTATGAATCTTCTGATGGATTGTAGCTTACCTTGGAGACTCCTTAACTATTTCAGATTGCAAGTTGGAGGCATATCCAAAATTTCTTTGACTTTGGTTGGATCCACATCTATACCTCTCCTGGAGACAATGAAGCCCAACAGTTTTCCTAACGTAACCCCAAATACACATTTATTTGGATTTAGATGCAACTTGTAGTTCTCTAACCATTCAAAGATCTTTCTTAGGACTGCGGGGTCTTTTGGTCTAGTTCTTGATTTTCCTAAGAGATCATCAACATAGTCTTCCATGATGATGTGGATAAGATCATGAAAGATGACAGTCATTGCATGCTGATAAGTTGCCCCTACGTTCTTAATCTCGAAGGGAATAACATTATAGAAAAATGTACCCCAGGGTGTGGTGAAGGTCATCTTGTGTTATGTTCGGGCACAATCCTGATTTTATTATATCTAGAAAAGCCATCCATAAGAGATAGCATCTTCTTTCCTGCTGTTAAATCAACCAGCATATCTATGTTCGGTAAAGGAAAGTCATCTTTAGGACAAGCCTTGTTAAGATCACGGAAGTCTGTACATATTCTGACATCCCCATTGGGTTTGGCTACTGGCACGATGTTGGAGATCCATTCGAAGTAGTCAATGGGTCTTATAAATTTGGCTTCCAACAATTTCTCCAATTCTTTCTTGACCAATAGGGAAACTTGTGGGTGCATTTTGCGAAGCTTCTACTTAACTGGTTTTGCATCAGGATGCGCATCTAGATGGTGTACAACCAAGGCAGGGTCTAATCCAGGCATGTCTGAATATGCCCATGCGAAATTGATCTTGCTTTCCTTGAGAATCTTGGAGATGGTGGAATACTCTTCTTCTGATAATGCTTTGGCTACATAAGTGATTTTGGGATCCTCTTCAGTTCCCAAATTGATTTCTTGTGTTTCTTCTATCAAGATGGATGATCGTTCAAACCATTGTGTTCCTACAAGGGCAAGATGAACATCCCCATCTTTCGGTGCCTCACTGAGGTTTTCACCGTGAGATACGTCCTTTGTTTTGACTTTTTTCGGATCAAGAAGTGCCTCAAGGAGGTTTTCACTAGGTGACCCTTTTGGATTTTTCTTTTTCTTATTTTTGTGACTAGGGCATTCATCTTCACCCAATCCCATGAGGTGTACATAGGTATCCATTAAGGTAAGTGATTTGGTAGGTGTTTTGTCACATTGGTCCCAATCGATGAGTTCGAGATGGCGAAGGGAAAGGCTAATGGTGCAAACGGATAGGCATTTGAACATGGAAGAAAGGTTTGCATGGTATACATCATCGTACGTGTGTATGATGCATTCTTCTTTTGGTATAGCTTCCAAAATACCATCACCCATAGTGACATTATTGGAAATACTAGTTGATGTTGTGGGACCCTTTTTCCTTTTATCATAGCCTAAGCCTGAATTCTTTGGACGTATAGAAGTGTCAATCGACTGCTTTCTTCCTAGAACTTTTGGACTAAGACCTCCCCCCTGATAATTGTGTTTTTCAACGTACTTAGAGGGCCAAGGGTACATCTCTTGAAAATATTCCTTTAAAGGAGGAGTTGGTTTAGGTTCTTCACGATATATCCATTGACTTATATCATCTTCAGGCGTATACTCTGGTAACTTAGAAGATACATAAGTGCTAGTGCCCACATTTTTGGAGCTCAAGGTGACTACCTTTTGTTCCTTCTTTGGTGCAAATTTAGAGGGTTGACCATATGTGTGTGGTGAGGGTGGAATGGTTTCCACGTTCAAAGCAGTACACATTTCATACTCACCACATCCCCTGTCAATGATCTGGACCTTGGTGATAGTGGAATTAGATGTAGAAGATGGGGTGGATGTGGTGACGGGTGATGAATTAGATGATGGATTGGATGAAGACGTCGATGGTGGTCCCATTTCAACTCCTAGATAGTAATGGGAGTGGGGGAACGAAGCTTCAAGAAAGTGGCAGTATTCAAAAAGCTGAGGATCAGCTTGTATCGTAACTTCCATTCCATTAAATGGGAATTTCAAGCATTGATGATAGGTGGATGGGACGGTTTGCATGGCATGAATCCATAGTCAGCCAAGAAGAAGATTGTAGGGGAGGTTCAAATCAAGGACATGACAGGTAGTGTATTGTATAATAGGGCCAACTTGAATTGGAAGCTCAATAACCCCTTCAGAATCCCTTTCTGCATTATCATAAACCTTTATGATGATAATTTGATTACTTAAATTAGTGTGGGTATATCCTACCTAATTTATGAATTTTAATGTACATAGATTGAGAGCAGAGCCATTATCTATCAAGACCCTCTTTACTTTATGTCGGGCGATGAGAACCTCTATATGAAGGGGTCGATTGTGCTTGGTGTTGATGGTAGGCATGTCATTTTGACTGAAACCTAGTTGGTAGGTTGATGACAGATGTCCAACTAGGGCTTGGAATTATGTGGGGTCGATGTTATCAGGAACGCAAGCATCCTATAAAGCTTTTGTTAAGATTTTCTGGTATATAGGAGAAGACTTTAGCAAATCTAAGATAGATATTTGTGTTGCAGTCTTTCCTAGATGGTCAAGGATGTTATACTGATAGTTCACAGGAGGTGATGGGGTTGGCACTGCATCTCTAGGGATAGTAATGCAGGTGTGGCGAGTGGTAACAACCCATTGAGGCTCTTTGCCTTTGACATGTATCATAGACACTTGTGGTTCCAGTTGTTCGATGTGCATGATGAGACCTTCATAGTTAAGTGGCACATTTTTGTAACTGATGTTGTTGGTGTTGTTATTCTGATTATTGTTATTGCTAGGTCCTGGGTTTGTGTTAGATGTGCTAGGATCTTGTTTATGCTTACGGAAAGCGTTTTGATATATTTGTAATTGAGCATTGGATGATGAAGTCTAGTTGGAATCCACATGAATATCTCCTCGATCTATAAGATCTTGGATGTATGTTTTGAGACTCTGACACTTATTTAGAGTATGCCCTTTAATCTTGTGAAACTCACAGTATTCGTTCTCTTTAAACCAAGCTGGTTTGGGCTTAGATTCATCAGGTAGCTTGGTGATAGGATATGTAATTGAGTAATTGACCTGCAACAATCTATGGAAGACGGTGCTCAAGGGTTCTCCTAATTGAGTGTATTGGCATATACCATTCCCTTGATTGGATTGTTGAGGGGGTCGAGGTGCCCCTTATGGTACGAATATGGCGTTGGGAATGGATGGTTGTTTCCTCTGGGAGGTATTGGCCACTTGAACATGTTTAGTGTCAGTGATGCCATCGTTGACTGCATTCTTGTTTTTATTCCAATAATGGGATTTTTCACCGGATGACTTGTCCTTATCCAAGGTATATAGTTTAATTTTCCATTTTGCAACAAGTGCTCTCTCAATGATGGGGGATTTTCCGATAACCTCTGTGAAGGTAGTAACACAATGAAGATTAAGAGCATGTGCTAGTTCAGGATGGGCATTAGCCACAAAAAGAGTGACCATTTCCTTTTCGTTGGGAGGGGACTTCATATGGCTAGCGACAACTCGCCACCTTTGCAGGTATACAGAAAAATTTTCTCCATCACGTTGTTTCTCCTTCAAGAGGTCTAGAGTGTCAATGTCTTTCTCCAAGTTAAAGGAGAATTGTTTGAAAAACTGTTCGAAAATATCAGTGAATGAAGAAACTATCCCCTTCTTGAGACCCATGAACCAATCTAAGGCCAATCCTCCTAAGCTTCTAGGGAACAGACACAAGAGATAATTGTCATTATGCTGAACATCCTGACATTGTGCATAGAACTCTTGCAGATGGGCCTTTGGATCTTTGGTTCCCGTATACCTATTGAACTTGGGTATCTCGAAGTGTTTTGGGAAGGGGATAAGTGAAATCGAAGAGTCAAATGGATATGGGAAAATTTCCTCAAATTTGAAGGATTTCTTGGATGTTCCTGCTTGTAGATCTTTTAATGCAGCTTTGAGCTCTTCCAGGTCTTTATTGACTAGTGGAATTGGATTAGACGAATTAAGTGGATATTTTTAATGCAACACATATGGATCATATGAGGATGTAGGTTGATACTAATTAGCGTAAGCAGGTTGGGGATTAATGTAATGCTGATGGGATGATGACGGGTAAGAGGCGAAAGGTTCCTGTTGTTGAGATGGTTGTTGTTGGTAGTATGAAGTGGATGGAGCATTATATGGAGCTCGGTAATATGTGGAGGCCCCTTGTTGATAAGGCGGTTGTTGTTGATAATAAGAGGTAGCTTAACCACCTTGTTGATGAGGCGGTGGTTGTTGCACGTAGGACATGGATGAGACACCTTGCTAATGTACAAGTTGTTGTTGAGCATAATAAGGATTGGCTTGGTAATTATATGTGACATTGGGTTGTTGTGTGACATGTGGAGGTGGTTGTGGATTAGACTGTTGCTGGTATGGATTGGTATGTGATTTTAGGGGATTTATGTAAGGAGGTGGTTGCATCCGTGGTGGGTTATGAGCAGTCACATGGATGTTTGGATTAGCATAAGTAGTGTATGTGTTGGATGGATGGTAGAGATACTGCGCGAGAGGATTATGATGCATTTCTAGGGGGACGTGTGTATGTGATTGTTGATGAGGCGGGCGAGATGGGATGTGTTGTTGTTGTGGGACTATTGTAGAAGCACCATGGGGTGGTTGTTGAGGGTGTGATACAGTTTGTGTTGTATGATGAGGAGGTTGTATATGGGCAACAATATGTTGTTGCAGGTTTGGAACATTCTGTTGTGGCATGTTCTGTTGCGGGTGTTGTACTAAAACAGTAGCGGTATGTTGTGGTGGTGCTTGTGAGGAGATAGTTGCATGCTGCAGCAGTGCTTGCGAAACAGAGGATTGATGAGGAGTATTACCCTAAGGGGTTGGTAGGGGATTTCCTTTGGGCACATGTCCTAGTGGTGGAATTAATGCAAAAAAGGGGTTGCCCCCAGTGTTGACAGATGGTTGACCCGGATACTAAGGTGGGAATTGTGGAGCGGACGAGATTCTTTGTGGCATGCCATAGGCATAGGGATGGTAAGGATCGGATGGTACGACAGGGGTAGCAGATGGAATGGGAGGATAATTGGTAACTTGATGTATCACAACATTCCCAAACTTAGGATGATACCAGTTATCTACGGGTGTACCCTCAAGAACATTTTGTGAGTCTTGATGTACTAGTGGAGGCTGGGTTTGGGTATATTGTGACATGTCAAATCCAGATGGCTGTTTCACTCCTTTCATGAGTAAAGTAGCTAGGATTTTATCCCCACGTTCATCAAGGAGGCGATATGTCATCTAAATGTTAGTAGGATTTCTTAGGTATTCATCGACGGTAACTTCAGGCTGATTGATCATGTTTTCATCACCAGGTAGTGAAGTGTTTTGACTGTTGGTGTCAGATTGTGATGAAGTACCGTTATGAGGGTCTTGGGGGATGTTCACACCGTTGTTAGGATCCTGAGAGGCGTTCACACCATTATTGGGATTTTGGGAAGTGTTTTCCCCGTTGTTAGGGTCTTGAGGAATGTTCAATTGGGAATTTTGACCTTGTTGTTGTGCCATTTGCTTCTTGATTTGTGATCTAGTTTGAACGGGAATGCAAAAAATATGGGCAAACTAGGATGAGACTAGATTTAATGCAAGGATGACCTAAATGACAGTTGGAAGATTGATTTGGATTTGATAAGGATTGGTTGGTTGGATGATGGGATCAGATGATTGGATTGATTAGATAGTTGATTGATTGGGTGATTAGATAGGATTGAGATTAAAGGATTGGATAGGATTGAGATTGGATGATTGGATATGATTGATTGATAAACAATTGACAAGATTAGGTGATGGATGATGTAAAGGCTTCTAAACCTAATTCAGAAATCACCCTAGGTGATTTAAGGAGTTGGTCGATCAGATTGAAGGATAGATAAAGGATTACGGCACCAAATCCACCTCAAGATAGAAATGGATTGATTGGGCCAAAGACGATGACTTACAGTGCCAAATCTGCCTCAAGATGGAAGTGGATTGATTGGGTCGAAGACAATGATTGATATGTAGGATAACGATCGGATTCAAACGCCTTGGTCAATTGGGATAATAACCTCAAAAACAAGGTTTAGGGGATTTGGATTGAAAGAACGATGATAAATGATGCAACCTAAAGATGCTATAAAGGTTCCTTAGATCACAGCAAATGACAAGGTTTTAGGTTCCTAACTGGTTTTTGTTTAAATCGGGCAAACGAGCCTAACAAATGGTGAAAGGGTTCACTAGAAAATGGAATAAGTCTTTCGAATGGTGAAACGAGATCCCTAAGCAATGAAACGGATTCCCTGAACGGTGAAATGAGATATCTAAACAATAAAACGAGTTCCTCAAACGGAAAAACGAGATCTCTAAATAATAAAATGAGTTCCCCGAATGGTGAAATGAGAAATTGGCATGGGAAACAGATGTTTGGTATGAACAAATGAAAGTTTGGAAGGGATGAATGGATGTTTGGAATGGGTGAACGGATTACTCGAACGGGTGAATGGATGCTTAAGATGGATGAACAAAGGGTCGGAACGAATGAAAGGGGTGAAATTGATTGTTTGGGGGGCAGGTTTTCCCTTCTACAGGAAATTGGAACTTGACTTGGACGGAAACAACTATGGAAAGGACTTAAAATATAACAAACAACAAGCAATAAGGCTGACTAGTCAAAAAGCTTATTAGTTTTCCACAAGAAGACACTTCAAACAACACAATCCTATGATTAGTGTTAAGGGTATGGCCAACAAAATCCTTAATCTAGGATGCACAAGGCTTCTAGGGAGTCCTTGATATACTCTCGGTATGTGAGGCACAACCGTGAACACTAGCCCGTCACAAGTGTGAGTCGGGAACCCCAGTGAGATACTAAAGGGCTCAGACCAACTCTTCACATCTATCTAGGTATCACCCTAGTTTCAATACTCCACCAGACACAACGTGACTAGATTGGGGTACAACTTTGGCTCTCCCCCCTTTCTATACCCTGTCGGTACGCGTGGTTGAGATCGTCCCTTGGGGTGATGAAATCTCCAAGCAGGTCCCGCTAGAAAGAAGACACTAATCATTTTTGACTACTCCCCAGGCTCACATGAAGTGCAAGGGGAACGCGTGAACGAAATAATGCCCCCTTGGGTGACACAAAAAGAGTTGCAGACACAACAAACAATAAATTTTACTCCCCCTAGTTAAACTACGTGCCTAGATTAATCAACAAAAACAAGAAGGGAAATCTTAAACAACTAAATAAATGGATTGCTCTGTAAGAAAATGTTAGTTGTTTTATCCTCCATTCTTCGTCAATCACGAAATAAGCTGCATAAATGTTAAAAAACACAAATACACTCCCAAATAAACAATATTAGGGGGTTAGAATTTGAAATCGATAAAAAAAGTGAAGTAAAAATGAAGCTAAAATGACTGTTTTACCTCCCAAAGTGCTCTTTTTAGGGTAGGTTTGCCCCTTTGCAGTAGACAGTTAGCAAATAGACTTATAGAAAACTCAATTTTTTGGGCAGGTCCACCCTTCTGTAGGGAAAGTTCGCCCCACCTGGGCAGGTTCTCCTTTCTGCAGGGGCAGGTTCACCCCTCTGCAACCTGAACCTGCAAACATCTTAAACAACAAGAAACATAAAAGGATGGAACATGTTTGTGGGTCCCACCGGGCATGCTAGAAATGTGATGCTGGTGTTTTTACCCTAATCTAAGTATGAAAACTAACTAAACTAGAATGCAAAGCAAAACACAAGATCACTTCAAATGATTAGCCTAAGGAAGAAAACACAAAAGAAATATAACAAAGCTAGTGATTATACCTTTTGTGTGTCGATCCCCTTCCAAGGTTGGCCCTTGATGTGGTTGATTTGTTTTCTCCTTGGATGGCTGTTAAATTAAGGGTGGATGCAAGATAATGAAGACTTGATGAAGCTATAATAGAAAATTAACTTGAACTTGGATGCTAATGCAAGGAATAATGCTATAAAATGGCTTGATAATTTGGCAGCATAAGGGTGCAAAATGACTAAGTTCTCCAAATGCATTAGAAGAAGGGGTATTTATAGAAGAATTTAAATTCTCTAGAGAATTCAATGGTCAAGATTGTGTCACCATGGCTAAGATGAAGGGCTATGGTGAGTTGAGGACTCACAAGCCCTAACATCTTGACATGTGGAGGGTGAAGTGGCCAAGGATGTGATGAGGTGTAAGTGAGGTGGAATAAGGACAAATGATGTGGAGGAAGGACAAGTACCTTAGGAGATGAGAAGATTTCTTCATAAAGGAACTTCTTGTCCCCAAGTGAGAATGAAAGTGACACTTGAGGAATTTTACAATTCCTCAAAAATCTCCATGGGGAATAGGAAAGTAGTTGGAAAAATAAATGTGAATTACATGATTGGGAGAATCTAATGGATAAGACAAGGTTCCTAAAAAGGTGGGATTTTGACACATGTGAGTGATGTGACAAGTCAAAGGTTTTAGAAGACTTAGACACATGAGTGATGTGACAAGTCAAAAGGTTCTAGAACTTGCATGGGGATAAGGAGAGCCTTGGAAGGATAAATGTGAATTAAAAATTCACATGGGCAAGAGAGGAGTCTTGGGTGAATAAATTTGAATTAAAAATTCACATGGGAAAGAGGGTCAATGCTAACTATGGAACATGTAAAGGTTGACCAAAAAGGTATGCTAAATGTGGTAAGCTGATTAGATTAAGGTTGTGCAAATACATGGTTAAGGAAATTAATAAGGGATTAGAAGCAAGTGGGAAAATTTGGAGGATGTGACATTAATCTTTGATTAAGGGTGTGCACATCCTAATCATGAATTAATTAAATTAATCCAGATTAGAAGATAATTATGAAGGATGTGACAAGGAGAGAGAAAATTGAAGAATTTAAAAATTGATTTGAAAAGGCCAAATGACTAAATTAAATAAATTGACATGTTTATTTAATTTAGAGAAGAAAAGGTGTAAGGTAAAGTATTTAATTGTAAAATTAAATACTTTAGGTAGAAAGATGAAATATTAATTGAATAAATCATTTAATTAATATTTACGAAATAGATGAATAGAGTAGACAATTTTGACCATATGGAAGTGGTCAAATTTGGATGTCTACAGTTCCATCACCCTTCCTTCTAATGCAAGGATAAATGAAGTTTTAAATTGATGCGATTCTAACCTCATTACAAATTGTTGTATTAATACTCTATTATAATGTTACTTTGACCAACCATATCTAATTCATATCTATTGACACAATTTCATCTTCCATGATAAGGCTAATTGAATTTTTTTATTGTCATATCCATACAAACTAGAACTTACACCATTTCAAAGGTGAAGACTCAAACTCTTGATGTCTAGCCACTACCTCATATTTCCAAGATAGTCAAAATTTCATCAAATTATTAATACAAATAAACTCTTCCATGTCAACATCCAAGCCACATTTTAGGTGACTTGGAAAGTTCTTGTACATTCTTCCTCCACTACGAAAAAATTCAACTCTTTTCTACCAAGGAGAGAATTATGGCTCAAAATAAATCATTTAAAAAAGTATAAAAGGCCTTCATTCTATCCAACTACTTATCAACAAGATCAAACCAAAAGGTAATGAGATATGGAGATATTGATCATAATACATGGTATACAAGTAATTATTCAATGTGATCACTCAATGCCTACTCCCCACATCCAATGAAGATCGTAGTACTCAACTTTTTTAAGTATCATGGAAATAAATGAAGGTAAAATATGCCTCTTTACCAATGAATCACCTTTTGTTTCATGTTTTTCAACCTAAATGCAAGGATGCATTTATTTTAAAGTTCATGTATTGATTGTAATGTGGTGGCATATTGCATACTATTACCATGGAAATGTCAACCAAATCCTTAAAATTTAATAAAAAAAGATGCCAAAGTAGAATTGGGATATCTTGCTAGATATAATTAAGCCACTATCACTCACCATCTTGAAGAAAAGGTTTAGAATTATGACAAAGGTTATAAATTCTAGTAATTAATTCTACATTCTCATCAATCTATCTAGAAAAAACAACTCTCACAAACATATTGTAAAAAAATAAAATTCATATGTTAGGTTTTAGAGATTACTAACAACGAATTTTAGAGGACACAAGCAATAATGAGGGCTCTAGTTAGGTGATTGTCATTTTTATACAGTAGAATATAAAAGTGATGAAGTACCTATTTTTCACACTTGTTGGGAATAAGTCAAATAAAAAGTATTAACTCTTTAGGTGGTAATAAAAATTATCATGTTGTTATATACATTATGCCTTCACCCCAAGTTCTAATAAAATCATCTCTTTGATTTCCCAGCCCATGAAATTTGGCAAAGACACTTATATTGATCAAAATTTGCAAGGTCTAAAGAAAATCAGTATTCTATAAGTATTCATATGCACGAATGGGTGGAATATCTTTCTATTTTGAAGAATTGTTTCTAGTTTGTCAACAACTAGATTGAGGTAACTAATAGATTCCCTACGTTACTAGATTCTTCAAGAAAACCCTTGTACTAATCTAGGCTCAGTTTAGGTCTCTGTTTAGGGCCAAGATAACTTAGGTTGGACCCTAGGCAAACCCAGGCCATACCTAGGAGGACCTAGGAAAATCCAGGTGGAAGTTTAAGAAAAAATGTTAACTTATTTTTGTGTTTTTTCAAAAATAAAAAGAATTTGCCAACTATAATTTGGCTCTAAACTGATCTTTATTCACTTATTGATTAAAAATTGCATAGGCATCATCATTTAGATTGGTTAGATTCTTCCACTTCATTGTTAGTTTTATGAAGAAATAAGATCTCGTTTAAAATAGTAATGACTTAGTGTTGCAAAAAATATAACAAAATTGTGAAAACAGCATGAGCCATGAATGTTTGTGTGATTTTAAAGGCCTTAATTTGAGCTTGGTTGTAGGGGTTCTACCCCTCGATCTTTCCTGTACTACAATAAGGAATGTGTTATGAACACTACCCAACTATACTTAAATATAAGCCCTTGGTCACCTCATTTCTATATCCCATATTTTAAGACTCGGTAGAATATAACTATTTTTTTAAAAAATTATATATTTCAACAAATTGTAAATTCTTCAATTAATTAAATTTTTTATTTTGTATTTAACATTTGATTAAACATTGAATTATAATTTTTTTTCAAATTATAAGATATTTTTATATTTTATTTATTAACAATCATAACTATTATTATTTAATAGTTATTATTGTTTATATATACTTGTTTTTCTTTCCCTCCCTTATTGATATGAACTATTGCTCTAAGGGCATCATCTATTTGTTGGGCCTGCCTGGAGAGCAGTACTGGAAGAAAGTAGTTAGTCAATTTTTATTTTATTTTTCTAAGTTTTCCACCTTTGACCAAGTTATATAATTTTCGTAATTATTTAAAAATAGTAATGGAGGGGAATGGTATGTTTAATAGCATTTAGTGATATAGCAACAAAGACAAAATGAATGAGCATGATGCATTCATGACTGCTAATTTTGGCTAATTGACTATGCTGATTATTCTTAGACATTCCTCAATTTATAAAAAGTAGATTCAGGGGATACTGGCATAAATGGCCATTTTACTCTCCAGGCTGCAACATGCAGCTAAACAAATAGCAGAAACAAGTGCAGCAGGAAGTTCTCCCCCATATCAATTTCAATCTCACAGGGGTATGGTTGAAAGCCGGGAAAAATATCTTTGGCTGGTGGTCTGCATATGCATGGACATGACACAGAAATGAGCCAGCCAGACCATATGCTAACACCTGCTTCTAAACAGTTTGGGTGTTTGGCAAATACTTTGGTAAGTGGACATGCTCACCACCATGAGAGCTCCCTCAGATTATCACCAGATATGAGGTCTCAGATTCTGGATTACCATCTTCAACAAAATCAGAAGCCAATCCATACTGGACTGGTGAAGTGCTCCAGAAGAGGTCAACAGATGCACAATGTGATCAAGGGCCAGTGGACTGCAGAAGAAGATAGGTATTCTTCTTCTTTTAAGGTTATTTTTTCCCTCTTCTTCTGCTTTTCTTTTTGTCACTGATTGTGAAAATTTTCAAGAAGCAGATTTTGGGGATTTGAAGTTCAATATTGTTTGAGAGTTTCTATATTGAATGACTGAATTCTGATCTTTTTTCAAAGACGAGTTGGATTGATTGTTGGTTTTTTCGATTTCAATATCTTATCTTAAATAACACACTCTAAACTTTCCCATGATTTTTCTATACCATAAAGAAAAAACTGAACAATTTTATGGTTGTGGTCATCTATGTTTTAACAGAATCATTTATGATAACTGGTATATTGCCATTATAATTTTTGAAGTTAAGGAATTGTTGGGCATTATAGTGAGCAAGCGATGTGGGTGCAGGTTGCTTGTAAAGCTGGTTGAACAGCATGGACTGCGTCGATGGTCACAAATAGCAAAAATGATGAGAGGTCGTGTGGGAAAGCAGTGCCGAGAAAGATGGCACAACCATTTACGACCTGGCATTAAGGTAATTGCCTGAACATTGCCTTCCCATGCTATTTTTTATCTTTGACTAATGATGATTCAGTCGTTTCTAAATCTTTGACTTCTGATCGCCAAGTTTTCTTTGGTAAAACATTCTATTTAGAGGTCTGACAGGCATTCAAAATTCTTTGACCCGTAAATTTCATGTTCCACCATTAATTTGATTTGGGATTGTATTGTGGTTTTGCACAGAGAGATGTATGGAGTGAAGAGGAGGAAAGAATAATCGTAAGGGCACATATAGACTTGGGGAATAAATGGGTAGAGATCGCGAAAAGGCTTCCAGGAAGAACAGAGAATGCAATAAAGAACCGCTGGAACGCCACCAAGCGTAGGCAGTCTGCCCGCCGCCACTGCACAAGAACTCTCGATGCTGCCCATGAGAGCAGCTCTATTTTACAGGATTACATTAGGAGTTTGAATGACTCCGAGGATAACACATCCTCCTGCAAGACTGATGTGTCCGTGATAAGTGATTCCAGCTCCTTTTTCGACTCTTCTCCCATTAATGATAGCAGTAGCAGCACTACAAACATCACTCTTATTTTAACATGGAAACCCAATTTTAACTTATCTTTTCTATTAGATGATGCTTCAACTAGACATGATGATTTAAGCATGATGTTAGATGAGTACATAGGTGTAAACAACGTGGATTATTCAGAGTATGAAAGAGACATATTGATCTTTTTGAGACCATAGGTGTAAACAAGGTAGATTATTCAGAGTACGGAGAGAGAGATATTGATCTTTTTGAGATGGTGTTTGGACCTCACACTTCCTAACTCAATTCATGTAAAGAATTTATCATTTTTGTGATATTTATAAAATAAATAAAAAATTAAAATTTAGTTTAAAAGATTATCTATAAAATTTATGTAAAATATAAATGTTTTTTTACATGTGGTAATTTACATATATGCATCTTATACATCTTATAGATTTTTTTTTCATAAAATCATCATATGACATTTTCCATATGCGGGGCCTCAAGAGTATCTCAAATTCAATGTGTATACTAATGGTTTCTAGAATTTGAGAATTATGGTCACACAACGTTAAGAATAGAAATCTAATCAACATTCATAATTTAGACCACTTGTTATAAGATGAAATAGCTTCCTTACTTGATTTCTCTTAAAAGAAAACTATTGGCATCATTTTTCAACAACATAAACTTCCTTCTCTTGAGGTCTAACAACAAAATGAACATATTTCATTATTATTTCAATAAATTCTAGGGTTATCAAGTGTACTTTTATTGATAGTGGTTCTAGTCTGATGTATGCAGTGTAGACATGTTGAACCACATTAGTTCATAGATACATATTGTATTTCTCCTTAAAATATATCTATCTAGGGCTTTGATGATAGAGGAAAGAAATTTCTTGGCATGATAACATTGTCTATTGAGTTGAGCCCCATTACATTTCCCATTGTGGTATATGTGATGTTTAGAGATTTATTGTATATTCTGCTTCTTGGTAGATTATGGATTCATGCTATGTGTACAATTTCATCTACCCTACATCAAACTATTAAGTTCATTCATAATGGTAAAACATATAAAATCAACATTGATCCTAACCCAATTCAATACTATCAACAAGTTGAATATATCACATGAAGCCTTCTTCTTATTTTATTCATAATTTTGTACCTTCTACTACACAACATTCTCAAGGACTATCATCACTAGATCTATTAATGATGATGTGCCTTCTTATTTTAATGCATGTCTTAGTGGTGATTGGGACTCCTTAGACTTCACCCCCCATAGGCTTGGTGAATATAAGGTTCACCCTTCTCACTTCAATATTCTCACATTCAATAATGATCCACATTCTCATGTTAGAATTGATCATTCTTCTTATGTGAATTATGTTACTAATTCTCCAACATGTGATTATACTTCTCATTTTTTTGAGGCTAGTGTCATTGATTCCCCTTTTTTTGATTTAGAGACACCTTACAAGACATGCTTCAAAGTTCTTTCTAAGCAGGGGTATAATGAAAGTGGACTAGGGAGCATGAAACAAGGAATTATTATTATTATTTAACCCACACCACACTTATCTATCATGGATTTAGGTTACTAGCCTTCTCCTTTATCTACATCCCTCCTCCATTGTTTAATGTCTCTATGGTTTCTTCTTTTTAAAAATTGAATTTTTCTCCGCATTAGAAAGGGTTGATTTCTAATCCATCTACTTCAAGTCTCTTTTATCTAAACAAGAGCATGTATTCTCAAGGATTCTAAAATATGACTTGATCACTCTGCCTCCTACATAAAAGAAGGTTTCTAAACACATTCAACCAACACTTTATCCTTGTGCATATCATCAAGTGCTTGGTTATTCCACTAATAAATGTTGAGCCTTGGAGGATAAAATATAACAACTTATCGACATAGGTTCCATCACCCTTTCTCTAGATGCACTTGTTTCTTCTTTAATTGATATGGAACATTAAGGATGACCTCTATCTTGTTAATTTATCTTCCTCCATTTTCTCATGAGACTATTATAGTGTTACTACCCACTATGTGGAACCTACATCTTTCTTTATATTCTTCTTTCCATTGATTGTGATACAATCTCACATGCAACCATATTGTCTCTTTAGCAACAACACAATATTATTTATCATGGTTATTTACACCTATATTTGAGGGATAGAGATAACTTCTTCTAGACTTGTGCATCCTTCCAAGGATCCCTTGTCTTTTTTCTTCCCCTTTGCATCATATTAAAATATTTTTATATTGCATAAGCTAATATTTTAAAGAGGGGGCATATATTCTACTCACATGTGTACATCCATACATGCACCTTACATTATTTTTTATGCCTTCTACAACATTATTTATTGATATTCCCCCTATAGCATTGTTATTGATCATGTGGTATTGTTTATTGATACACTCTATGTGGTGGTGTGTATTGTTACACTCCCTATAACATTGGTAGTCTATAAAATTCAATATTTGTACAATGGAACATAGAATGCAAAAATGATAATTTTTCAAATTTAGATGAGTGGATAAAAAATTAAATAGGAAAATAATACATGTATTTTTGGTGACAAATAAAGATACTCAATAAACTAATTAGATATCAAGACAAATTAATAATAATTTTTAAAAATATATGGTTAGAAAGCTAACACAAAGATTCATGCCATAGTGGTGTTCTTTAATTTTATCCTAAAATGTATAAAATTTTTGGAGAGTATGCTTGACATTTATTTATTTATGTGACTTTTGTAAAGCATGTCTTTGGCAGCTAAATTGAATTTCCAATACCCATTATTGGATAAATTCAAACTTTTTATAAGCCTAAGGGAGGTATTTGATTGGTCTAAACAATAAAGTTATAATACCCTTACATTTTAAATAATTCATACATGAGCCATAACACATTCATGTTTTAATGTACATGAATTATGTTTTTCATGAGTGTGTTTTGAATAATTATTAGTTTTGGCTAATGTTTGGCCCCCCAAATTATTACACTTACTCATCAATAGAGCTGCTTTATCTCAGTTAGAATTTGGATACAAAATTTATAGAAGAAACAAGGTAAAATTAAGCTAGGCTTAGGAGGGGATAAGCAAGAATTTTAATTTTTAGAAATCCCCTTGGAAATGAGAATATAGGTAACTTATTTATGAAGAAACATTATGATGGGTTGTATAATTGAATAGTTTCCCTTTATTGTTTTATACTTTTATCATTTCTTTATGCTAAGATTCAAGACATTACCAAGATCTTTTATGCCTTTTATACACTTTTAAGCAAGTTTAAGCATTTGGAAATGGAAACATGTTATGTTGATATGTGTATGTATGAACTCATGAATGTCTATGAAGTTGGTAGGATTTTATGTTTAGTTTATGTTTTTTGATAATGGGAATGCCTTAGTAATAAGACTAACTTTGCAGCAAGGAGAACTAGCAACCTGTAACAACAGATTTCTCAACCAACAACATAAGGACTATCTAGATTGTTGATGATTCAGTCATTTCTAAATCTTTGACTTTTGATCTCCACTATTTCTGAATCACCAAAATTTTTTTGGTAAAACATTCTATTTAGAGGTCTTATAGGCATACAAAATTCTTTGACTTGTAAATTCCATGTTCCACCATTAATTTGATTTGGGATTGTATTGTGGTTTTGCATAGAGAGATGTATGGACGAAAGAGGGGGAAAGAATGACTGTAAGGGTACATATAGACTTTGGGAATAAATGGGTAGAGATCATGAAAATTATTCTAGGGAGAAAAAAGAATGCAATAAAGAACCACTGGAATGCCACTATTTAACGTAGAAATTCTACCTTTCGCCACTACACAAGAACTCTTGATGGTGCCCATGAGAGAAGCTCTATTTTGCAGGACTACATTAGGAGTTTGAATGACTCCAAGGATAACACATCCTCTTGCAAGACTAATGTGTCCATGATATGTGATTTTGTCTCCTTTTTACACTCTTCTCCCATTAATGATAGCAGCAGCAACACTACAAACATCCCTCCTATATTAACATGGAAACCCAACCTTAACTTATCTTTTCTATTAGATGGTGTTTCAACTAGAGATGATGAAGTCATGATGTTAGATGAGTACATAGGTGTAAACAAGGTAGATTATTCATAGTATGGAGAGAGAAATATTGATCTTTTTAAGATGGTGTTTGGATCTCACACTTCCTAACTCAATTTCATGTAAAGAATTTATCATTTTATGATATTTAAAAGATAAATAAAAAATTAAAATTTTGTTTAAAATATTATCTATAAAATTTATGATATTGATCTTTATGGGCTGATGTTTGGATCTTAGCTCATGCCCAACTCAATTCCATTTAAATAAATTATCATTTTATGATATTTTAAATATTTTAAAAAATTAAAATAAATATATAAAATTTATGGAAAACCTAATTATTTTTGCATGACAAATTACATATATATATATATATATATATATATCTTATAGATTTTTTATTTATTCCATGAAATATAGAGGAAGTGAAATCGTCATATGACACTTTCCATATAGAGGACCTCATGGTTTTAGAATTTGAAAATTATGATAACACAACCATAAGAATAGAAATCAATCATTCACATAATTCTCATTCATAATTGCTATAGGCCAATTGATATAAGATGAGATAGCAAGTCCTTACTTGATTTATCTTAAGAGAAAACTACTAACATAATTTTTTAACATCATATACTTCCTTCTCGACTATTCTAGACATAAGGATGGCGTCGGGCGAAGCAAGGACCTACGTGGGCAAGGCAGCCCGCAGCCTGTGAGGTTACGGCTGCATGTCACTTCCTCTCGTTACATGTTGTTTCCTCTTGCAGTAGGCGTAACTTTGGTTCCTGATCGATGGTGGGGTGAGTCAGTTTGTTGGGTGGGGTTTTTTTTCATATGTGTGGGGGGGTGGTATTACTTTCCTTGGTTCGCTTTCATCTTCAGCTACTTTGGGCTTTATTCGGAGCTTTCTTCTTTGAGGGTTTTTCCCTATCTCCTCTCCAGTGATGGATAGAGGGGAAGCTTCGGGGGCCAATACTACTTTGTATTTTCGATCTGCTTTGGAAACAAAATCTCTCTCTTTCAATGAAGGTTTTTGATAATAACTTGTTCTCTAATGATTCGAGGAATGGAGGATTCACTCCAGCTGGAGGTCCTCGTATCCCAAAAGTTAATGGGTGCCTAGAACGAAGCAAAGATAGGTTGGTACTAATGATTCAACTAGAATCGATCGCGGAGGATATTAAGTATTACTTGAAGCATGCTTTACTTTGCAAAGTTTTGGGAATGAGGGTTTCATTTCAATTTTTGGAGTCGTGGACTCATTGTACCTGGTCCTCGGAGGGTGAGATGGAAATAATGTTGTTAGCAAACAATTACTTCATGGTGGATCACAATAGAGTGTTTGAAGGTGGGTCTTATTTCCACAACCAGATTGGTTTATTTATTAAACCCTGGCATGCAGGTTTTGATCCTTCGGGGGCGCTTCCGAATAGGGTTTCAGTGTGGTTTCATCTCCCTAGATTTCCAGTTGAATATTGGCGCAATGACATCTTCCATCGAGTTGCTTCACTGCTGGGGAAATCGGTGGGTCCTTCTCAGCAAACTCGGGATAGAAAGGTAATGAATTTTTCTCACATTTGTGTTGAAATGGATTTAAATAACCCTCTTCTAGATTCTTTGGAAATTCGTGCGGGTGCATGTTCTTGGATGCAACAGCTAAATTATGAGACATTGCCCTTTCGATGTCATCTCTATCATGAATATGGCCATCTATAGAGGAGATTCCTAAAGTATAAATCTTTTGTGTCTCAGAATGCTCAACCTCCTCGTAATCCTCCTAAGGTGGACAAAGGCAAGAACCCCATTCCTGGTGAGGTTGTTAGTGCGGAGGGTTTTATTCTTGTTAAGGCTCGTAATAGGAACCACAGTCAAAAGAGGACTTTTAAGGAGTGTTACGAAGGAGATGCCTTTAATAGATTTGAAGTTTTGGATGATCTTAGTTAGTATGAGGTGAATTCAGGAATGATGTTTATAGATCAAGGTGTTTTAGAAGGGGTTCAAGAAGGAATTATTCCAGCCTACAACCAGACTTCTCAGGAGACTAGGTGTTTGAAAATGGAAACAAAGCAGAGTTTGGTGGTTCATGGGAGGTCTGAGACTCTCGTGGATACGAATATGGGGGAGGGAGAGATCTCTACTCCATTGGTTAAAGTGGGGTTTGATTTGGTAAAAGGTAGCAAGGCTTCTCCTTCGTTGGGAATTCTTTAGAAAGACCAAAAGAAAGGGGTTGTTGAGAAGTCTTCTAAAGTTGGGAGAAAGAAAGATTTGAAAAAAATAAAGATGATGGAGAAGACTTTGGTGGAGTCTGGATCTATTAAGACCCTGGATTCCCATTTTTCCAACCCTCGAAAATGATCATCCTCTCTTGGAAAGTAAGGGGATTGAATAGTGGCCCTTGAAAAAAAGTTGTTCGTGATTTGGTGAGAACTCATTCTCCTTATGTACTTTTTTTATAGGAGACTAAGTTAACTGTTGAAGGTATGACTAGTTTGTTGCCTAAGTTGTGGGGGTGAGGTGATTTCTAGTGTATTGGGGCTCATGGGAATGTTGGGGGTGTGGCTTGCCTGTGGAACCCATTGAAGATTCATCCTCTTTGGTGGATTTCCTCCAAGTCTTCCATCTCTGTGGTTGCTTCAAGTCTGGAGTCGGGGGAAACTATTCTCCTTTCAAACATCTATGCACCTACTGATTTTCCTGGTAAGTAGATA